>CM010611.1:21042208-21174437 GCA_003430845.1 Xanthoceras sorbifolium
CTGATGCAACAGTATAAATTACAGAAATGTCCCTATAATAGTTTATCCATCTTTCTCGCATTGCATAAACACACGGAACTAATTCATTTATTTGTGCACATTCATTAAGTGCACCTACAATATTAAGGGCTTCAAATAAAAATAAATGTGAAGTTGGATAATATATACCGGATAAAGAATTTGTTGCATCATGAAAAACTTTTAAAAGCATGCAAATTTTTGTACAAACATCCCAATGGTGTTCATATAAATTAATGGTATTAACATTATGCTGCATAAATCTAACTAATAATTCTCTATACTCGTAACTTTCACAAAGCAACTTATATGTGGAGTTCCAACGAGTTGGAACATTACGGGAAAACCTAATTAGATGTTTCCCGTTAGCTTTACAATACCTAGCTCATTGTTTCATAGTGCTAGGATGTTTCCACAAATAGTATAGAGCATCCCTAATTGGTGTAATCCACTCATATAGTATTTGCAAACCATGTTGTACACATATATTTAAAATATGGCAAACACATCTTTGATGAAAAAATCTGCCGCCAAAATAGGGTTGACACAATTGAATTAATTGTAGAACGGCGGCAGTATTATTTGCAGCATTATCAAAACCAATTGCAAAAATTTTACTCTCAATACAATATTCTTCAACAATAATTTTCATTAATTTATAAATATTATCAGCAGTATGGGTGTCGTCAAAAACTCTAAATGCCAATATTCGTTTTTGCAAATCCCATGATTGGTCAACGAAATGGCAAGTGAGTCCTAAGTATGAATGTTTTTACCAATGATCACTCCAGATATCGGCACAAACAGACACACGACCCGGATAATTTTGAAAATATTTTACTAAAGCTTTTTTTTTCTTTTTTATAAATATCACACATAGTACGTTTTAATGTGGTCCTAGGTACTCTACATGCAGCGGGATTTAAAGCATTATGACAATATTTTAAAAAACCAGTTTTTCCCCAAAACTAAAGGGGAGATGTCGGTCGCTACCATTCTTGCTAATTGGTCCCTATTATTTTGATCAGTATATTTAAATAAAGGATGGTTAGGGGATGTGTACCTTGCAATTTGGTGTTGTCCTCGCTGATGGTGAGCTTCGGCTGGATGTTTGCTGTTGATATGCTTCCAATACGTCCCGTACCCTCCGGATTTGTTCTATATAAAATCTTTGGAACAATAATTGCAAACCACTATAACTAAACCATCCTTCTCCACCCTCTTCATATGAACTTTAAAAAGTTCAAATTTGTACTTTGACAAATCTGGCTGCCCCTGCGGTAATTGTACGGTTTCACTTGGGATTAGGAGGGTTGGAGCAGAGGAGGGACCACCGCCAGAAGAGGGATGAGAATAATCAGGATTAAAATTAATAGGAGTTTCATTATCAAAAATTACCTCCTCAAATTCTCTTTCTTGCAGGTATTCAGCAAAATTTCGATCGTTGTTGTATTCTGGAAAAGGGCGACTTTGCACTTCTTGAACATTTAAATCCGGTACCTGCTCATTTTGCTCAGCGTTTCTGTTGGAAACGGACCTTCGGCCTCCGGAAATAGATTTTCGACCTCCGGAAATAGATGGTCTTGATGGTGATGCTATTATAAATTTATAAAATAAAGTGTTTAAACAAATAATGAAAACAATTGAAGTAGTGAAAAATAATAGCAAGATTGAGAGAATGAGAGAATTAGAAAAATATTGAGAGAATTAGATATGAGAGAAATATTGAGAGAATGAGAGAATTTGTGTGAATGAATTGAAGAATTGATGGGGTTTATATAGTTTTTTGAATTGAGAAAAAATTAATATTTTTAAAACTTTAGGGGTTAAATTGTAATTTTCTAGGGGTTCTTTTGGTAATTTTCCAGGAGGGAGCCGTTGTTCAACGGCTCCCTAACGGCTACATTGCTGCCAGCTGCCAGGTGGCAGCAAATGGCCGTTGGCCACAGTGTGGCCAACGGCCAAAATTTTTAAAAAAATTTTTTTTTAAAAAAAAAAAAAAAAGATTAAAATCCGGAACCGAACCGGAACCTCCCGAACTGGGCGGTTCCGTGAACCGCCGGTTCCAAACCGGCAGTTCCGATTATTTTTTTAGAAAAACCGGGACCGAGTGTCCCAGTTCCGGATCCCGGTTCCGAAACCGGTTTTGAACCGGAACCTAAGGTTCCGGTTCAAAACCGCCGGTTCGGTTCCAACCGCCCGGTTCGAACCAAACCGGGGCCATGCTTATTTGTTAGATTGGTGGGTTTTGTGTTTTGAGTGGTTGATGGGAATTTTTTTAAAGAAAAATTATAAAAATTCGGGTGTTGGGATTTGCTTGGTGGTATTTTGGTGGTATTTAGTTTAGAAATTGGATTGTGTTTGAGTTAATGCTAATAAAATAATTAGACAGAAAAAGATATAGTGGTGATTGTGTTTGAGTTGTTCACTGTTTGTAGTTAAGATGATGGAGGAGAATTTAGATTTTTATAGTAAAGATGATGATAAGTAATAAAATGTTGACAGTGGAAAGAGTGAATTTTTTAAAGATTTTTTTAAAAAATATCTTAATAAAGATTATATTTATTTTTTTATTAGTTTGAAAATATTCAAGTATTATTTTATAAAATTAAAGGGTAAAACTATCTTTTTGATTTAAATATTAACACAAGTTAATAGAGGGTGTAAAACGAAGAAAAATAAAATTAAAAGGTGAAAAATAAAAAATATTTTAAAATATAGAAGGAGAATGATAATAACCCTTTATTATAATAACGTTCTCATCTAGGAAGCACGAACACTTCAAAATCCTCGCGTGTCGGAGTGTCGGAGTGTCGGACACTCCGACACGCGTGTCCATTGACCAAGGGACACGTGTCGGACACGGCAGGGACACGTGTCGGACACGTTTAGGGCCGTTTTTGTAATTATTTTTTAAAAAATAGGGTCAATTTATAAATTTAAAAAATATAGGGTTAAAAATAGATTTTAAAAGTCTAAAATATTTTATAAATTGACTAATTTTTGATGATATTTTATAAATTATATTTTATGAATTGATTTGTTTAATTATGAATGAATGAAGTTATTTATATTTTAAATATAAATATAAAATATATATTATTTTAATTATCGTGTCCGTATCCTAATTTTTTGAGATTTGCCGTGTCCCCATATTATCCCGTGTTATGTCACCGTATCTGTGTCCGTGTCCGTGCTTCTTATAATATGAACTTGAGACCCTTAGTTAATTAGGCTTTATATCATGGGTAACAGCTCTCTTCCCAACAAAACTCCTTAGCAGTTTCTTATTACTTTTTTTTCTTTATTTCTTCTTTTTTATGATCTACTTGCATTTTCACCTCTTTAAATTTGTAAATTAAAGAATAAATTGGGTGATGCTACTATTTAATTTTAAAAAAAAATTACTTTAACATTTAAAATATTATATTTTATTATATTAATTTCCAAACAAATAAAAATTGATACTCTTTACTAAAAAGATAAAAGAGTATGTATATTTTTAAATTCTTGCAATGATCAGGCTTTGGAAACAAAAATTATGAATATTTGATAGATTTGTCTTACCATAACACAACCCGGGAATTACGCCATTGATTTTTTTTTTTCTTCATATATTAATTGTTTGGTTGAGCCCTTTGATTGCTCTTTATTCTGTCTCATTTTTCTCTGTACACATGTGAGATTCCCTTGGACTAACCGGTAGATCTCTCTCTCTCAATTGAAACATCTGTTTGTCACTTATTTTGACTGTTGGAGTCTTATAAGTGACTTTAAACTACCATAGTTTAAACTAAGCACGTATATGTTGTATCACCATTACGTATAAAAATATAATTAATGTGGATTGATCCATCCCGTGTTGGGAGTAGATGGCTCACCGTACGAGTAATAGACGATTTCTACTATGGAAGTAGATGTCCGGACCATACTAGTAAGGGTTTAATCTCGGTAGGTTTTAGTAGCCTTCTGAGCTGTAAGGTGTTAAAAAAAATAAAAAAAAAAGGAACATCTGCTTAAACACGTGATATTATCTTGGTTTCTTAAGCTTACACACATTTATATTTGCAAATACTCAAAATTACTAACCACGAAAATATATATCTACATTTGCATTATACAAATCAATTTCACAAACAATACCGATGGATCTAAAGACCACCACACCCCCTTAAAGTACATTTTTTTTTCTCTAGCTTGTAGTAAAAATGACAAGTTCACATTCAACTTCCACTCGACAAAACAATACTAGGAAAATAACTTAAAAATTAATGGAAGATATATAAAAATCACTATAGTTTTCTAAGCATGAAGAGAAGAAGCATAGGTATTGATTAAAGCCAAAGCATTGCTAGTCAAATGAGAAATGTTCAAAATTATTTGTCTAACCACTTTTCCATTCTTCATCTTCCCATCAAACCCATCGCTGCAAGTACTTTCGTCTGTCAAAGCAGCACTAACCCAAGTCTGCACATCACTCATTGTGAGTTGGAAATTAGACGATTTTATCTGACCCATCTCCGCGATAGACCTTCTGAGCTGATCAACCGAATCGCTCAGCTCCTCCAAGCAGTCCTGCATGGCTTCTGCCTCTCTGGGCTTCATGAGCAGGCTTTTCGAGAGCTGGAACATCATGGCGGATGTTGATTTCGCCTTTGAAAGTGTCACGTTTAGAGCTGCATGGGCAAGGAGCTTAGGGCTTGTTTGGATAAAGCTTGCATGGCTGGCGAGGGAAGCGAAGCAGAGTGTAGGATAAATTGTGGAGCTACAAGATGTTTTGATGAAGTCTGTGCTGGTTTTGGAGGCGACTGGCCTCGTCGCGGAGGTTGAGTTTATGCAGCAATTGATTGCTAATAGAGTGAGAAACAATCTAAGAAACTGCATTGAGATTGAACTTTCCATGTTTGAATAAAGATAATGGAATTGATTAATTGAGTGATGAAAAAGAAGAGAAAATGGTGTCCATTTTATAGACCAAATTAAATATCACAAAATGGGGACCCAAAGGCGATGGACTACCGGGCTGAATATAATATAAGCCATAAAATATAGATAGAATTTGATTAATGCAAGAGGAGAGTGTGAACAAAATTCAGCTACAGTTTTTTTTGAACATGTGATATGAATGAAATCTTTGATTCACAAACATCTTTCCCTAGCTGTTGTGCATGCACCATGCACTTAATAGTAATATCCGGGTACTACTCAGTAGTTAGTACAATTCAGTTTGTTCAAAATCAACCATACAAGCACTAGGCCATACGCCTGATGGCCCAAAACCAACCATTAAAAGTATTGTCATGTAAAAGGTGTAAAAGGTGTTACTGTAAATAGTAATTGTAGTAAAAATTTATTTGTCGGCAAGTATTTACAGTAAAATACTTAAAATTTGTAATAAAAGATTTTAAAAAAATTTATATTTATCATGAATATATTAATATCTGCGTAAAAGAATTACCGTAAATATAACCTTTTTTTTTTTTAATGAACACTTAATAAATATCTTGTTCCCTTAAAAAAAGGGAAAAAAAAATATCTTGCCCCTATCATTATTAGCAACTTGTTAAAGTGTGCAAGTGTGCAAACAGAGACAACAAATTGATCAGCCTGTCCTAATTAATCTCCCAAATTGAAGATGAGGAAGAAGGAACAGATATTTCTACAAGGGAAAGTAATGTGAGCTGGACAATTTCAAAAATGAAATGGGAGCCCACCAACACCCAAGTTGGTTCAAAACTGGATATCTATCAACTGAGTCACCCAAATAATTAGACCATTCTAGGTTGTTTCTAGCCCGAGTTTTTTGGTTAATGGAGATAAACTTACGTGACGGCTGTTAACTGCTTGACTGTGAAAATTGATTGACAGCAACTGGGTTGGGTCGCCGTAGCCTAGCAAGTTGGCCGTGTCATTGTCTTCAGTGGTGTGTCATTCTGGTTAAGTTTTTTACATTCGAAACTATTAATATTAGACAAGGGTCCACAAATTGTTCCCAATTTCAGGGAAGTAAATGAGAAATTTTGATTTCTGCATGCAAAGATGTGATTATTTGATTGAAAGCTTACCGAAAATGTTAGTTTGTTTATTTCATCAATGACCAGCGGTGCAGCCAGTGCTATACATTCTGTAATTTATTAGATTGATGTACATACAACCATGCAGGAAGAAACTTTTTCCCTCAACTACACCCGGTGGTATTTGATTCAAATAGTCAGACCCACAATTACCGTTATATATATAAGTGGATAGGATGTTTTCCTTCACCTATATTCATTAACCGTAAAGTTATTCCACTTGTAGTTAGTAAAACTTTAGAAGAGATGGTTGTTACTAGTTATATATATTTGTGAAGAGGACTTGGCAATGCTGCTTTTATAATAAACAAATAAAGGCGTCGACATAATGGGAACACCCATGAAAGGGAAGTGTTTTCAACAAGTTGTATTGGGTTCTACAAACTGTATCATTTAACAATGCACATGGGCGTGGAAAAGACATCACAAATTTCTTTACTTCTCTTATGCCATTGGCCAATTGCTCATTTTGAAGATATTATTATATGCCCAAAATCGAAATATTGCCTTTTTCCGTACGAACACTGCATATATATCATACACCTTATCCCTATCGCTCTATGATTTCAGTCCAATAATTCAATCAATTAATGTCATATATATATATACATATATATATATATATATACATATGGCTTTTTGTCAAAAAAATTTGTCTACTGTGCATGGTAGAGGACCACAAGGAGATAAAATCAAATATGAATTTATTCTCCCTTTTTTTTTTTTTTTAATGTCATTCCCAATATCGATCCATTTACACTGTATGTGGATACCCCTACCCTATCTCCTTTTCTTCTCTGTCCTAAAAGAATGGATTTCTTTCTACTACCAATCCAATAATTGAAGATATTGTGCCCCACGCCACAATCACCTTCAAATTTGGGGCACATTATTACCCTATAAAATGGCAAGCACGTACTCTTTTTTCTCACAACCCTTACATCGATTTAGCAATCCATTATTATGGAATCTTTCACATGTTCAAAGCTTGTCTCTTGCCATTGCCTAGCCACCATTATCACTCTATTATACTTGTGTAGTACTATTACAACAACAACAACCTTGTGCTTGGCAGCTAGACCAGATCACCAAATAATGAAGCCCAAAAGGTCAGCTGAATTTATCAAAACTTCATGTGGAGTGACAAGGTATCCCGAAATATGTTACGAGACACTCTCGTCTTATGCTACCACCATCCAAACAAGCCCTAAGGAACTGGCCAATGCCGCGCTCCACGTGAGCCTAGAAGAAGCAGAGTCTACTTCAGCATTGGTGTTGAAGTTGTCGAAAGGGAATGACTCGAAACCAAGAGAAGCCGGTGCCGTGAAGGACTGTGTGGAGAACATGAGAGACTCCATTGATGAGCTTCAACAATCTTTAATAGCAATGAAGGATGTACGAGGCCCGGATTTCGATTTGAAAATGAGTGATGTTATGACTTGGGTGAGTGCTGCCTTGACAAATGAAGATACGTGCATGGATAATTTTGAAGGGAATGGCTTAAATGGGAAAGTTAAGGACACCATTAGAGGATATATTGTTAGGCTTTCTCAGCTGACTAGCAATGCTTTGGCACTCATTAACCAACTTAGATTATGAAATATATATATATATATATATATATATATATATATATAGTTAATATTTATCTTAATTTGTTGTGTATATTGTAATGTTTTTTTGGGTTAATGTATCTATTATCAATTATGTTATCCAATCTATTATTATTAGATATCATATATATTGGATATAGAATACAAGTGAAATATAATACTTATCTAGTTCAAATCTATAGATTTTTTGATAAATTAAAATGTGAAATTTCAGTTGTTAGATATATTTTGTAGGATTAAACTAAGTAATTAACTTGATTTATGTATTTATCAGTTATTTAGTTTTATCATTATCAGTTGTGATTAAATTTATCAGTTTGATTAGGATTATCAAATTATTATTAGTATTTAATCATGGTTGATGATATCATATTAGAGTTTTAAGCTTATCATATTAGTCCATCAGATACATACTATAAATAATTTACTTTAGTTCATTGTTTATTATCAACTGAAATAAAACATTTCTTCAGTATTTCTTTCATTTGTGAGTATGAGTGATATGTCCAAGTGTATTTTCTATAGACAACTGTTAGATAGTCGCTCCTCTTTGAGCAACAGGTGGCCATTTTTTTCTTCTTTTTTTTCAAACTTTGTAAATAATTTTATTTTTGAATCATCACATATATTTGTGTTTTTTATTTTCGTAGCTGCCAAATTATTATAAATTCATCAATTTAATTCAAATGACTAAAGTTTAAAATTGATTGGTTTGCTCCTCATAATAGGATAATAATGTTAAAAGACATATTTATCTTCATTCTACTTGGAAAACATGCTATTATACTATATTTTGATGTATATACCTTTTATTTTTTTTATGTGTCTAATTAAATAATAAAATATTAAAAAAATATTTTTTATGAAAACAATATGGCCACTAGAGGAAGCGGCCACCTATTTTTTTCAAATTGTTTTACATTTTTAACTATATAAAATAATTTTTGATAAATGTTTAATATGATAATAAGTTTTATCTTTTATTTATTTTTTACCATTCAAATTTTGATCATTTTAATTAAATTGATAAATTTATAATAATTTGATGACTATAAAAAAAAAAAAAAAACACAAACATAAAGGTCCAAAATGAAATTATTAATGAAGTTTGAAAAAAAGCATTGCTCCTTTCAATATATTTGATGGACGATACCATAAATTTAAGGAAAATTCTAGACTTATTGAAATGTAAATGAATCTATTTATTATCTACCTAACACTTGAATTCTCATTAAGTCAAACTTATAATTTTAATATATAAGTGTGAAAGATATAGTACTGAATGTCTAATTGATGATCATATTTTTATATGTAATCTTCATGTTTTTAATATCGAGGAGATACTAGTCTTTTTTGTTTCAATGTATATTATTGGTGGTTCACCTCTATTGTTTCCATTGTGTAGTTAATTGTATTAGTAAATCTTAAATGTATATTTGACTATTAGGAAATGTTATGTGAGTGTTAGGTGTAGTCTTGACTTTATGTAATGTTAGGTGAGTGCTTGTTGTACTCTTGACTTTATGTAATGTTAGGTGAGTGTTAGGTGTACTCTTGACTTTATGTAATGTTAGGTGAATATTAGGTGGGTGATAGACTTTATGTGTTATATCTTCATGTATATATACCTCATAAGATTAATGAAACAAATGTACATTTTTTCCTCCATTACATTTTCTCTCACTTTCATCATTTTACACATTTCTTTCATTATATTTTCAGACATTTTCATTATTTTACATGGTATCAGAGACAAGTTTCTGATCCGGACAACGTCTTGCACAGAATTTTCATCGAACAACTTCAACAGCTTTCTTGTCTTCATCAATGATGAGTTCAAACCATGGTGCTGGTAATAAATACACTTATGCAAATGCGACAGGTCTGTATCCATTTTCCAATGCTTCAATTAATTCTGTATTTACAAAGCCATGGATTTTAGATAGTGGAGCCACCGATCATATCACTTCTGATTCCACACTTCTCACCAAAACACAATCATCATCCGTACCTATTGTTAATTTACCAACAGGATCTACAGCATCAATCACTTCAACTGGCACTGTATCTTTTAATTCCAACATCACTTTAGATGATGTTTTATGTGTTCCTAGTTTTCACTTAAATCTAATTTCTGTAAGCAAACTTACCTCTGCCCTAAACTGTTGTGCCATTTTTTTTTTCCCACCTTTTGTGTTCTACAGGACTTGGCTACGGGGAAGATGATTGGCTCGGGTAAACAACATGGTGGTCTCTATGACATGCCTCCCTTACAAAGGATGTCAACCTGTCATCAAATTTCACAGCCTTCCAATCTATGGCATATGCGTCTTGGACATCCATCACCATCTCGTCTTAAATTAGCTTCTTCCTTATTATCTTCAAACAATATTTCTTATAATAATAATTGCACTGTTTGTCCCATGGCAAAACAAACAAGACTTCCATTTCCATTAAGCTCCATATCAACTCATGCTCCATTTGATTTATTGCATTGTGATATCTGGGGTCCTCACAAAGTTTATACACACTCAGGGGCACGATTTTTTCTTACCATTGTAGATGACTTTACAAGATGCACATGGATATTCCTTATGCAGCACAAGTCTGAAACTCAAAACATTTTGAAATCTTTTATTAATTTTGTTTACACTCAATTTCATGCATATGTCAAAGCAGTTAGAGTAGACAATGGTTCTGAATTTTTATCTATGAAAAACTTTTTTAGACTTCATGGCATTGAATATCAACGCACTTGTGTTTACACCCCATAGCAAAATGGAGTCGTTGAAAGGAAACATCGTCATATTCTCACTGTGGCACGAGCACTACTTTTTCAATCCCATTTACCTTTACATTTTTGGGGTGAATGTGTTTTAACTGCAGTTTATCTCATTAACCGGTTGCCATCACCATTGTTCTCAAATAAAACACCTTTTGAAATGCTATATAGTCGCCCGCCATCACTTGATCACTTAAAGGTTTTTGGTTGTCTATGCTGTGCAACTATTGTACATCCCATTCAAAAATTTGAACCTCGTGCCAAGTGTTGCATCTTTGTTGGATATCCGACTGGGCAAAAGGGATACAAATTATATGACATGGAAACCAAGAAATTTTTTGTCAGTCGTGATGTCAAATTTCATGAATCCATTTTTCCTTTTTCATCTATCTCAACCCCATCCACTTCTGATTTTGTGGTGCCTAATTTCATATCCGAGACCACAGAAATGCAGTCTATCATACCACCATGCTCTTCTAACACCAATCCTCACCAATCCGAGCAAACAACATCTAATACACATGAACCCATCTCACCCACACCTGTTGTTCCCTCCAGCATTGATCAACCTTCCACAAACACACCAGATGCCGAAACCTTACCACCACTTTTAGACCCATCAAATATTCCTTCTGAAACTACTACCATTCCACCTCCGAGACAGTCAACACGGCCTAAGCGACCTCCGGCATGGCATAGAGACTTCCTAATGTCATCTCAGGCACATCAATCTACCTCTGCAGCAAGTCCTATACCAGGTACTCGATATCCACTCTCTAATTTTCTTTCATACTCATGTTTTTCACCTTCCCATTCTACTTTTCTAATTAACATCACAGATCACACTGAGCCTAAAAATTATGCTCAAGTTGTCCTTAATCCACATTGGCGACAAGCTATGAATACAGAATTAGAAGCATTGCAGCTCAACAACACATGGAGCTTAGTCCCTTTGCCCATTGGCCACAAACCAATTGGTTGCAAATGGGTCTACAAAATCAAATACAAATCTGATGGCACCATTGAACGCTACAAAGCTCGTCTTGTTGCTAAAGAATACAATCAAGTTGAGGGCATTGACTATCAAGAAACATTTTCTCCAACAGCAAAGCTTACAACACTTCGTTGTCTTCTTACTGTCGCTGCTGCTCGCCATTGGCACATCCACCAATTGGACGTTCAAAATGCTTTCCTCCATGGCGACCTTCATGAAGTTGTCTACATGGAACCTCCACCTGGTCTTCGCCGACAGGGGGAGCACACTGTATGTCGGCTCAACAAGTCTCTTTATGGACTTAAACAAGCATCAAGAAATTGGTTTTCCACATTTTCAGATACTATCAAAAAGGCCGGCTATCAACAATCAAAGGCTGATTATTCCCTTTTCACCAAAACTCAAGGTACTTCTTTTACAGCAATTCTTATATATGTCGATGACATACTTCTCACAGGAAATGATCTACATGAAATGGAACGTCTCAAAAGATTCCTTCTTAAACGCTTCCGTATCAAAGATCTTGGAAACTTGAAGTACTTTCTCGGTATTGAATTTTCTCGCTCCAGAAAAGGCATTTTTATGTCACAAAGAAAGTATGCGTTGGATATTTTACAAGATTCTGGACTCTTAGGCGCATGTCCCAACAATTTTCCAATGGAGCAGAATTTGAAACTTACTCCCACTGATGGAGTATTGCTAAATGATCCAACAAAGTACAGAAGACTAGTTGGCAGATTGATATATCTTACAGTGACAAGACCCGATATAGTTTATTCAGTTCGCACATTGAGCCAGTTCATGCAAGAACCTAGAATACCTCATTGGGACGCTGCCATTCGAATCCTCAAATACACCAAAGGTACACCTGGTCAGGGATTATTACTTCCCTCTATAAACAGTTTAACTTTGAAAGCTTTTTGTGATTCAGATTGGGGAGGTTGTCGTGCCACAAGAAGATCAGTTACAGGCTACTGTATTTTCCTTGGAAGTTCTCTCATATCATGGAAATCTAAGAAGCAAGCCAATGTCTCTAGATCATCAGCTGAGGCTGAATATCGAGCAATGGCTAACACATGTTTGGAGTTAACTTGGTTGCGTTACATACTACATGACCTAAAGGTTCCTCAAACAACTCCTGCACCATTATTTTGTGACAATCAGGTAGCTTTACACATTGCTGCGAATCCTGTCTTTCATGAGCGTACAAAGCACATTGAGATAGACTGTCATATAGTACGAGAAAAAGTACAAGCCGGAATAATCAATCATTCTTTTGTTTCTTCACACTTGCAATTGGCTGATGTATTTACGAAGGCTTTAGGAAAGGATCAGTTTGTGAATTTACGTAACAAGTTAGGACTTCATGATATTCACTCTCCAACTTGAGGGGGAGTATTAGTAAATCTTAAATGTATATTTGACTATTAAGAAATGTTAGGTGAGTGTTAGGTGTAGTCTTGACTTTATGTAATGTTAGGTGAGTGTTTGTTATACTCTTGACTTTATGTAATGTTAGGTGAGTGTTTGTTGTACTCTTGACTTTATGTAATGTTAGGTGAGTGTTAGGTGAATATTAGGTGGGTGATAGACTTTATGTGTTATATCTTCATGTATATATACCTCATAAGATTAATGAAACAAATGTACATTTTTTCCTCCATTACATTTTCTCTCACTTTCATCATTTTACACATTTCTTTCATTATATTTTCAGACATTTTTATTATTTTACAAATTGCTGCAAATTTCTGGTACCAAAATTGACCTATAATTAACTAATTATGTATAATAATATATATATATATATATATATATATATATATATATATATATATATATATATATATATATATAACTCTGTAGTACT
The DNA here is from genome assembly GCA_003430845.1 of Xanthoceras sorbifolium. Taxonomy (NCBI): domain Eukaryota; kingdom Viridiplantae; phylum Streptophyta; class Magnoliopsida; order Sapindales; family Sapindaceae; genus Xanthoceras; species Xanthoceras sorbifolium. The sequence goes on from CM010611.1 coordinate 21,055,560, forward strand.
AGATCCCATCATCTTTGATTGAAGGTCAACGACTCAGCTAATAGAATGAATTTGGGACTTGGCGTGCACAATGTTTCATGGGTCCATATATATAATGTCTATCCAATCCATTTTAAAATTGTAATCGACATCATAAAATCTGGGAATAAAATGTAAAAAACAAAAAGTAGTAAATAATAAATTATATGGACGTCACCTAAATGTCTGCACACCCACTTATAGAATTTTTCTAATACTTATTATCAGCTGATGACAAATCTTGAAAAAAAAATTCACGGTCAGTTACTAAGAATATTTTCGATAACGAAATTGATGATACAACAGACTTTGAAACATATTGCATGCAAGAAACACTTCAAACATCAATGATACAAAATAATTTATAGTTGTAATATGGAAAATACAACTCTATACCTTTTAAGTGTATTACGAAAAATTAGGGAAGAAATCAAACTACACTTTAATTTTTTTTTTAAAAATAAGTAATTAATAGTAGATTCATATTTTAAGAAAATGGCAGTCAACCATATTTATAAAAAAAAATTATTATTTTATAATTTAATGGAAATTATTAATTTATCTCATTGATTTCTAAAATTTATTATATAAAAAAATTATTAATTTATAAAAGTTATATTGTAACATCAAACCAATAAGTCAATTAATTAAGATTAATGTTAGTAACAACAGCGGCTTAATCCCCTTCAAAAAATAAAAAATAAAACAACAACAACAGCGGCTTAATGCAGTTATCAAGAACAATTATGGTTGTTTATCAAGCAACACTTGTTCGTGTTATCACTTATCATAAAAAAAAAACATTTATTTACAATTAAACGACTATTCTTAGCATTTGTTGGTTATTAAAATATAAAGCTGTCGACAGAATCTTTCAATATTGAAAAAGAATCTAGCATTCTGATCATCTAGACAATGACAATTAGTACAGTCATTCATGAACAATTTTAATCTGTCTAATAAACACAATAGAGATCGATGATGCGTGAAATTTAATGGAACATTATATAAATTTAAAAAAAAAAAATTAAAAAAAAATTATGAAATTAATAGTTGGATATTTAAACATTTACTAGTATTTAAAGCGGTTGAGTAATTTTTTTCACATCTATAATAAGGGTTCGAGTTTTATTTTTACCTATTAAAGTGTAGGGTGATTGTAGCCATTCAAGATTAATTTTGTAAAGTTTAATCTCGTCAGGTCCTGATAAATTTTTAACTCAATAACTATTATATTTAAAAATTAAAAAAAAGTTGAGTAATTTAAAATCCGTAAAAAAAAAAAAACAGTTACTTAAATATTGATCATTAATTTGAAAATTATGATTAATTTATTCACACGTCTTGATCAGCTCACCTTAGATTAATAATTAATCACAAATATTTATATATATTCATTTATTTATAATTCTTATCCATAATAATAATTAATTAATTTTAAAATGTGTGTCCAGAGAGAGCGGCTTTTGTTAAGCAGCGTTTCATGGGTGTTTGTGTTTCTTACAGTTTTTCCGTTAAAAGAACATGTGATGGTGTGAAATTGTCTTCACGAATATCGAGAAATGAAGATTTGTGATCCGGAACACGTGTGCCGCCCTTATAGGGCGGTCACATGCACTGCCGCCGTCGGCTTGATCTCTTGATCCATCCAGCCTTGACTTTCACGCGCCTTGGGGTTTTGCAAAACTCGCCTGCCGTGCACTTAAGGAATATATTTGAAATGATGTATATTTATATTATAAGTTTGGCAAAGAGGGTTATAACGTACGGTACCACTTTACTCTCATATTACGTATTTAAATTGATTGAAAATAATATAACTATTGAATTTAGCTTCAACTTGATAATATGTTAATAATTATATAGATGTAGATTAATTCCAGCCAAATTGACAAGCATGAGTAGTTTCAAAATTCACCTATTTCTCTATTTATTAATTTTTATTTTTATTAACCTTCTTTAAAATTCTTTAAAAAAACTGTCTCAAATTTGATCAAATTTGCTGAGAAATTGCACAATTTATTTAAATTTATTTATATTAAGATTTTTTTTTTTTTTTATTTAATTTTCATACTTCAAACGTATATGCATATTCACGCTATACAAATCTAAATCTAAAAGCTAATTAGCCAATTCTTGCGTATATATGTTGAAGATCTAACTCCAGCCTAATTAAACAAATCATCATGTGCCATATCCCCTCTTCCACATGACTTGATCACAACATTTTCTTTTAATTATTATATATTTTATATACAAAAAAAACTTCACAAGAATTTTTGGCTCCAACCCGACCCACCTGTCCTTTTGCTATAAAATGAAATCTTAATTTCTCCACCCTCTCCACAACTCAACAAAGTTAAGAAAATACATCGAAATGGAAGCCAAAAAGTTCATAATTCCGCGCTCATTTTCCCGCAACGTTTTCACGTTACTTCTCCTCTCTTTTGTGTTGTTCATTTCAAATCTTGAAACCACAATGGCCTCAACCACAACCCTAAAAAGTAATCCAAGCAAAACTTACAAGACCTTCATAAAATCACGATGCAATTCAACGACGTACCCGAATGATTGTTACAAGTCCCTCTCTTCCTACGCCTCCACAATCAAATCCAATCCTATAAGCCTCTGCAACACCTCCTTATACGTAACCCTAAAAGCCGCGCGCATCTGTTATGCCTCGGTATCTAGCCTATCGAAACGAAAAGGGCTGAGCCGTACAGAGAAAGCCATCGTTAAAGATTGCGTAGAGGAATTGGACGATTCCGTTGATGAGCTCACAAAATCTCTGAATGCGATGAAGAATTTGACAGGTACTGATGAGGAAAAGCAATTTCAAATGTCAAACATAAAAACATGGGTAAGTGCTACCATTACCGATGAAGATACATGCATAGATGAGTTTGTGGGGAAGAAGGTGAACTCATATGTGAAGAAACAAATCACGAAATGTATAAAGAGTCTCACTAAGATGACAAGCAATTCCTTGGCTCTTATTAACAGCATCAACAACTAGTGAAGAATTAATATTGGCAAGCCTTTTAGTTCTTGGTGTGTTTAATAATTTTCTCTTCTTCTTTTTTTTTTTTTTTTTTAATCTAGTTTTTAACAAAGATCACAGCTTAGTTTTTGTTTGATATAACTATCTATGTTACATATGGTTTGTTGTAATTAAATTAAAGTGGTTTGAAAAGTCATTATTTATCTTATAATCTTATATATCTATTGTGCAATATTGTATCTATAAATGTATTATGTTGTTTAATATTTTTTACATGCAACAGTTAGTAAATTTGATAATGAGATGTGCAGAAAATTATAAAGAGTAAGATTAAAATGTTTAAGATATGAAATTTTGAAAATAAATATATGTTATTGAGTCCACACACTATTACGTGTTAAAGAAAATAGAAGGAAAAAAAAAACCGTTGAAAAATAGGTCAAAATAAAACAAACAAAAAGTATATAAAAGTATGAAGGTATATTATATAATTAGCCTCATTTTTTTTTAACGACTGACACTGTTAGGGTTAGAGGTATCGCTATGAGAAAGAGGCATTCCCATACATTAATTGTTTATTTATTGAAAATGGTGAGATTTGAACTTCTATTATATAAATGAAGAGGAAGTACATTAATTAACCACTTAAATTATGAATGGATGTGCTATAATATAATTAGTTTTTATTCTTTCTACGTTAAAGTTTTTTATAACTTTTGAAAAGATAATGTTAGGTATGTCATCTTTTGTATCCAATTTAAATAATTATATTACATTTACATATCATTTGAAAAAAGAATTTTGCATGTATGTCCCATTAAGTTCGGCACAAAAATGGTGATGCAAACCAAAATATGACATGTGAAAGTAAGAAACGCGTCAGTATATTTAATTATATATATACATAGAAAATGCGAAGCAACATGAGCAACCGTATGAAAAACCATCTTCAATTTTTTTTTTTTTTTTAATTTGAGGAAAGAGAATTTAAATTTAGTACCTCAACTTCGTGAGATGCTATATCAACTTATCATCCAATTATCTTTGTGACCATAAAAAAGATGAAGATTATTTTAATGTATAGATTTCAATTATAACTTTGCATGAAGTTTTTTTATAAATGAATTGAAATTGCGATGAAGCAACTCAACAGAGAATCGTGTTAAATAGAGAGAATTAATTTAATTACTCAATACCCAAATCTACTAGATCTTGTATAAAATTGCATACCATTAGTTTAGTATGAAATATGATCTCATAACATTTAGAATTTTAACTCTTTAACATATGTGGAATTAGAAAAAAACAAACCTATGATTATAGTGTTGCCCAATCATGTATTCGTAACAATAACATATAAAAGCTCATTTACTTTACTGTTACGAAATATATACAAAGTCAATTAATAAAATAATAAATTAAATATATACGAAAGTATGAAAAACAATAAAAGATAATCTCTATATTTATGGAACGTGAGGGATATACCATTGGACCAACCTCACCTTATCGCTATTTATATCCTATATATATAATAATAATAATAATAATAATAAATGTTTGAACCGTCTAAAAGGAAAAAAATGCAGCAGTAGAAGATTAGTTACTGTGAAGTAAACAGTAGCTATACACGGGAACCAACTTGTTTAATGATCAAATAATCAGTAGAACAAATGCGAACTAAACAGGTAGCACGTGACAAACCTCCTCATATGATCATGTTTAAAATAATATTAAAGAAAATCACAAAACCTAATTGATCATGTAGATGCAAAGGTGAATAGAGAAATTTAGGACAAATTGTAATGAAATACTCTTATATTTAATCATATTGCAACAAATTATTGTACTTTTACTTAAACGACAATTTAATATCTTGGACAATTATCAATAAGGTCCCTAACTTATTTAAAAATATGATTTTCTGATAGCTTATGCGTTTCCAAAATTTTCTTAAATACATCAATTTAATTTCTATAGTCAAAATTTTAGGAGTCAAACCTAACAGAAAGTGTAAATTGACCATTTTCCGTGTGTATTAAATTATTTAATTAGAATGACGCTTTTACACTCTAATTTTTTGTATTTTATCAACTTTACCAATTTAGATAGTCCAATAAAAAATTTATATATGTTATAAAAATTTAATTTATTTTTTAAAAATACTTTAAAATGATAAATAGTAAAATAAATATAATAAAATTTATTAAAAATTAAAAATAAATATAAAGATTAAAAAAATCTTAAAAGTAATATAATTTATTAAAAATAAAATAAAATTTAAAATTAAATACTTATTAAACTCAAAATTAGTACATACACACATATATATATAAAATAAATGTGTGTGTATATATATAGTCAGTTTTATTATTATATTTTATTTTTATAATATATATAATGTATATATACTAATATAATATAATCTAAATCATGTATATATAATATTTTAACGTTTTAGTTTTTTAAACTAAATTTCGAGTTTTATAAATTTTATAAGTTAGAGGGTAAAAGCGTTGTTCTAATTAAATAATTTAATAAAAAAAAGGGTAAATGGTTAAATTATACTTTATGTCAGGTTTGATCACCAAAATTTTGATTATAGGAATTAAATTGTTGTATTTTAGAAAAGTTAGGGATTATGTGAATTAAAAAGTATAAAAGATTAAAAACCAATATTTCTTAATAAATTAGAGACCAAATTGAAAGTTGGTCAAGGTATTAAGTTGTCGTTTAAATAAAAGTACGGTTTTATTGCAATGTGACCAAATGTTATGTCAATCTATTGCAATTTGTCCAAGAAATTTAAGGGGGTGTATTCAATCTAGAATTGGTTGGAATTTAAAAGTGCTTCGAAATCTAGGTATATTCAATCCAGACTTGTAAAGAATCCATCGAAATTTGGGTATATTTAATCCAAGTTTTTAATTTTTTTTAAAAAAGTCCATCGAAATCTTGATGTATTCAATCCAAATTTTTACAAACTTTTAAAAGTCCATCGAAATCTAGGTATATTGAATTCAGACTTTTAAAGAATCCATCGAAATCTAGATGTATTAAAAAAATATAGACGTATATTTTTTTTAAGTAATGGAATTAAGTAGATTTTAATGGATTTTAAAATATAAATATAAATAAAAAGTCATATGATAAGTCTTACTTTGCTCCTATATAATTTGACGGTTTTTAAAATATTATTAATTAAATATTATTTTTTTTCAAGATAAATCATTAAAAATCAATTCAATTCCATATAAATATATGAACAGGTCAAACAAACTCTATACATAATTTTTACAAAATCTATATAGAATTTATAGAATTCGTAAACTCCACTAAAATCTATAACTTAAAAAAAATTTATCAAACTCTAATAAATTCTCGATTGAATACACCCTCCTTAATAATTAATTGAAATGCATAATTGAACAGATGAAATAGTGATTTATTAATTTAGACGCATAATTGCACAGATGAAATAGTGATTTATTATGGCCAAAAAAGAAAGCTGTACGTTGCATTTTACATTCTAGTTCTGATCATATTAATTGCAAGAACAGAAAAAAATCAACATGAAATAATTTTTACGTACATCAACATCAATTTCATCACCACCAGTTATTGAAAGGATAAAATTAGCATCTTATCTCTAACAGTTTCATGAAATTTGATACGTAAATGATGTAAGAAATATATGGGCTGATCGTCAGGATTCAGGAATGATGGCTGCCCATGCCATCGCATCATGAGGAGGAACTCCTTTGATAATTTTACAAAATTTTATTTGTTTTTATTATATCTAAATACAGTATCTATATAATTATAGGATAATTATGAAAATAATCTTTTTTAAAAAATAATTTTTGTAGACTCTTAAATTTAAATGGAATGATAATAACTACACTGTATAATAATATGACAATTTGAAGATTAGGAATTGTTTGGGGAAAAAATATAAAAGCTAAGGCAATTTAATATGAAATGTCACACATGCACCTTCATTCATTTATGTAATGACTATAAATATACAGGAGGTTATGTATACAAAAAAAATTAACAAGTCATAATGCATGGCATAATTACGGGAGAGAATATTTGATTCAAGGTAATTTATATTGATTCAGCCTCGTAAGAATATCATAAATTTAATGAGACGCCGCACATGAGTTTGATTTGAATTTTGAGAGTGACTGGCATTGTGTGACATTGTGAAACGGCTTCTTTTTATTTTTTAGTAAAAAGAAGCCGTGCCGTCCTGAAAATTCAAGTTTTTTAGGCTGACGTGACCCCTACTTGGCCCACTTCAAGGCCCGCAGCACCTCAAAGTCAACATAGAGCATTTAAAAGAGAAACCTTATACCGAATCGAGTAAAGATCTGCGGAGGATCTATAAATATTATTATATCTACGGAGATTATTATTTTATATGCAGATTAGATATCTACGTTTAAAATTATAAGATATTTATCCCAACATATTAGAAAAAAAACTTCTTATATATACTGAAAATGTGTATTTGAGTTATAATCAGATGTGCGGATTTATGAGTTTTTAATTCATAACAAACTTTTAATTTATAGTATTCTTTTGAGTTAAATATTATGGGTGCGTTTGGTGCGTGTGAGTTAAATATTATGGGTGAGTTATAATCAGATGTGCGGATTGAATTAATTAGTACTTTCATGTGTTGGTGCAATACAGATTGGACTAAAAATAATATTATCTTTTAATTGGTATAGTATGAGATTGAACAAAAAAAAAATGGGTGAATTGCACTCAAGTACCCTGACTTTTATCATAATTGCACGTTTAATGCTAGTTTTGTTATAATTGCACTCTAATACCCTGTAATCCGTTGACCACCGTTAGAGTAACGGTTGACCAAACGGATTCAGGCAAAATGACGAGAATGCCCCTCAAAGGAAAAATAAAAATAAAAAAATAATTGAAAATCAGATCTTCGAACCCAGATGAACTGGGTTCGCGATCGAACCCAGTCCAGTTTAGGGTTCGATCGCGAACCCAGCAACTGGGTTCGCGTTCGAATCCAGCTGGGTTTGATTACGAACCCAGTTGCTGGGTTGGCGATCGAACCCAGTTTAGGGGTTCGATCGCGAACCCAGTGGCTGGGTTCGGGATCGAACCCAGAAATCTGGGTTCGCGATCGAACCCAGAAGCTGGGTTCGATCGCGAACCCAGCAACTGGGTTCGCGTTCGAACCCAGATCTGGGTTCGAATGCGAACCCAGAAATCTGGGTTCGCGATCGAACCCAGAAGCTGGGTTCGATCGCGAACCCAGCAACTGGGTTCGTGCTACGAACCCTGGGTTCGAGCACGAACCCAGTTTCTGGGTTCGTGCTCGAAGAACACGAACCCAGATTTCTGGGTTCGTGTTCTTCGAAAAAAAATTTCAAATTTTTTTTTTTGTTGATTTTGTTTTTTAAAAAATATTTTTAAAAATTAATTAAAATATGACGTGGCATGTTCTTATTGGTTGGATGATTTTTAAATTTTTAAAAAATAAATTTAAACGTAAAAGACCATTTTACCCCTGAATCCGTTTGGTCAACCGTTACTCTAACGGTGGTCAACGGATTACAGGGTATTAGAGTGCAATTATGACAAAATTGACATTAAATGTGCAATTATGATAAAAGTCAGGGTACTTGAGTGCAATTCACCCAAAAATAGTAAAAGTTAAATTATTTAAATTAAATATAATTTTTTTAATAATAATTTAAAAGAAAAAAAATATACAACTTAGGATAAATTATTTAAATTAAATATAATTATCCCAAGCTTGGAGACGGAGCGAGACAATTTGTCCCCTCCTATATGTTTTCAGTTTTCGTGAACTTTTCAACTAAAGTTTGTGATTTTTTTTTTAATTATGTTTGAATGTCCATATATTCAAATTGGATTTGTTAATTTTGTCTTCACAGTATAACTTTTAAGATGATAATGGAAAAAATAATTTCGAGATTAAATTTTTTCCCACTATAACATATATTACTATAGTCACCTAGAGACTAAGGGTGACTCTCAAGTTTATCCCATAAACATTCGGATAATTATTAATTTGGTCCCTAACTTTTGGAGAATTATTAAATTTTTAATGCAATTTTATTTATTATATATCCTTGAGTCCTAACTTTCTAAAAATGTATCAATTTGGTCATTTTGTAAGTCAACCGTTAAACTTAATAGTTTTAGGGGTATTTTTATTTTTAAACCTATCTCTAATAAAAATTTTAAATAAATTAAATTAAAAAATTAAAAAAATTTAAATGAATCCACCATCCATCAACTAAGTTCGTTGAAGAACAAACCCAGTTTCTGGGTTCGTTGTCTTCAACAAACCCAACTCGGTTCGTGACAAACCCAGTTGGGTTCGTCTTCAACGAACCTAGATCTGAGTTCTTTCGAACAAATCCTGTTAGGTTCGTTGAAGACGACAAACCCAGATTTGGGTTCATCTTCAAGTTTCAATTTTTTTTTTGACTTGGGTCCATCAGTGTTGAAGGTTGGATCTCCACCAAGACCAGCAAATTTTCAATTATATTTTTTTTGTTGAATAATAATAAAAAATTTAGAAAATATTTGATTTTTATTTTTTATTTTTTTAAAAAATATAATATAATCTCCACCGTCCATCGATCTTAATAGACAGTGGAGATCAATTTTAAAATTTTTATAATTTTTTAAAATTTATTTTTTAAAAAATTAATATAAAATTATCATATTACCCTTTTACTTATTAATAATACTTTTAAAAATTTGAGAGTAAAATTATAATGTTAACTCATTTAAGTAGAGATAAGGACAAAACTGTCTTTTTAACATTTTCAGTTAGTTTGACTGTTAAAAAATTAGCCAGATGGACCAAATTGATACATTTATAAAAAGTTAGGGCTCAAGGATACAAATAAATGAAATTTTGTTAAAAATTGGACAATTATCAATTTGGTCTCTAACTTTTAGGGAATTATCAATTTTATTACGCAGTTTCGTTTATTGATACTCTTGAGCCTTAATTTTCTAAAAATGTATCAATTTGGTCATTCTGTAAGTCAACCGTTAGTCAAACTTAACGGTTCCAAGGGTATTTTTATCTTTAAACCTATCAATGGGTCAACAATACATTTTTTGGTGAAATAACTTATCTACCCCTTGTTAAAAATTAAAATAAATTAAAAAAAATTTAGTTTGATCTCCACTGTTTATCAAGATTGATGGACGGTGGAGATTAAAATTTTTTTTAAAAAAATTGAAAATCAAATTTATTTTAAATTTTTTTTGCTATTCTTGGTCGAGATCTAGATTGGATATCCACCAAGAACAAAAAAAAAAAATGCAAGCTCAAATTTGGAAGACGAACCCAGATTAGATCTCCACCAAGAACAATTTTTTTTGTTGAACAACAAAATATAAACTTTAAAAAAATATTTAATTTTCACTTTTCAATTTTTTTTTAAATCTAATATAATTTCCACTGTCCATCAATCTTGATGGACGGTGGAGATCCATTTTAAAAAATATTTTAAATATTATTTTTAAATATTAATATGAAATAACTATATTACCCTTTTAATTATTAATAATATTTTTAAAATTTTGAGGTTAAAATTATAATTTTAACTCATTTAAATAGAGTCAAGGGCAAATCAGTATTTTTACCAATTCTGCTAGGTTTGACCGTTAAAAAATTAATCAAAGGGATAATAATAATACATTTATAAAAAGTTAGAGCCCAAGAATACCAATAAACGAAATTATATTAAAAAATTGATAATTTCCTAAAAGTTTGGGACCAAATTGATAATTGCCTTTAAAAATTTGATGACTCCCAAAAGTTAGGGACCAAATTTATAATTGCTCTAATTAATAGAAAACAATGCATATATATATATATATATAGAGAGAGAGAGAGAGAGAGAGAGAGAGAGAGAGAGAGAGAGAGAGAGAGAGAGAGAGAGAGAGAGAGAGAGAGAGAGAGAGAGAGAGGCTACTATAATACTATACGGGATTTGTATATTTACAAAAAAAAAAAAAAAAATTATTGATACACATTTACTCATAACTCAAGTGGTTAGTACACTCATTACCATGCGCATCTAAACATGTGAAAACTCCCTAAGTATAAGAATATATCTCCCTGTTATGTGAATAGATATCTGACCATGCATTTAGTGATTGATTTCAGCAAGTCTCAACAGACTTATAATTAATCTTGTAATTTAGAGGCGAATTTAGGAGTGGTCGGTGGGGGCACGGGCCCCCTAAAAAGATATTAAAGATATATGTTATTCAAATTTAATTTTTTTTTTTTACTATGATCCTCAAAATATTGTATTTTAATACCTTAACCTCTTAAGTATAATTTGTTAGGAAATTGATACCAATTGTAGGACTCCCTAAGCTCTGATATCAGTTGTTAGGAATAACGTCTGAATTCCTCGTGCAGCGAAAACGATAAACGATATATGCAAATACACACCAAAGACAAAACACACTGAAAAGAAAGCAAGATTAATCAAGATAACAATTTTATGTGGTTCGAAAACTTTCCTACATCCACGGGGCACTCCTGCACTCAATACATTATGAACGGACTGATTATAAAGACACCTGAAAAACTCTCGCACTGTTTTTCTCTCTGTATTATATCCTTTGTTAATCTCTCTTTTCACTCACTAGTGTTTATTAATTTTAGTCACCCTATTTTACTACCATACAAAACCATAATATATTGAGTGCACATGAAAAAACTAGGACAAACTGACCTAGGAAAGACTTTATAAGCTGATCAGATTTCAGACTCAAAACAAGAGTCAGAATTAGTGCGAAATTGATCTACACTTGATTCAAGCTTCACAAAACCCAACAATCTCCCACTTGAAGATTGAAACACGAGGAAACATATTCCTCTGATGATTAATGGAAATAACGCACTCAAGTAACTCGTCTTCAACCTCGAAGACCTATTGAAGCTGTCTTTCAGCTTCAGTTCCTCTGCCTCAACTGGTCTTGTTAATGAGCGTTCGCGAGTGACAACCGCAAGCTTCCTGCCCTTAGTTCTCGATCATGATTTTCCTTCACTGTAAGCTCTCACTAGCTCGCAACACTTCATTGAACTGCCTCATCATAGCATTTAGGTTATTTACTTGATCTTGCGATTCTTTGCTCGCGCTGATCTTTAGTTGCTGATCTATGACCTCTAACACTACCTGATCTCGTAGCCCCCTACTTACACCTATCTCTGGTGATTGATCTACGACCTGTGGCCCGTCCTGATCTCGCAGTCCCCTGCTTATGAGATACCCTAGATTTGTTACCCGATCTTACACCTCTCTACTCGTGCAGATCTCTGATGGCTGATCCATGATCTTTAGTACTACCTAATCGCGTAGCCCTCTGCTTACGCCGATCTCTAGTGGACTTGGTCTTCCTACCTCTGGCCTGTCCTGATCTCTTAGCCCTCTTCTTGTGAGATATCCTGGACTTGGTCTTCTAACCTATACTGTCAACCCCACTGGTTAAATCTTCTTTCGGAGTTCTGTCAATTTACTGAAAACTCACCGCTAACTGTTTCCCTAAATTGCTACTCTAGTGCGGATCGTTGTTACCTAACTTTGAACCTACTTGCTTCCCATTTGAGAGCATAATCTCTGGCCCCTTGACTCATCCAATCTTCTTCTTTCATGTATTCTGGCATCCCACTACTCAGTGGCTTTCCCTCTGACCCCATGACTCCTCCTTAAATCGAGAACGCTGAATTGTCTCCTGTGTTTACAAACTCTTGGGCTCGACCTGAGCTCTGACAGAACCTTAACTCGGGCTTTGATACCAGCTGTCAGCAAACTAATACCAGTGGTTAGGACCCCCTTAATCTCTGATACTAGTTGTTAGGAATTACGCTTGAATTCCTCTTGCAGTGGAAACAATAAACTATATATGCAAACACTCACCAAAGGCAAATCACATACGAAAGAAAACAAGATTAATCAATACAACAATCTTATGGTTCGAAAACTTTCCTACATCTACGAGTCACTCTTACACCCGATCCACTATGAAAGAACTAATTTCAAAGACTCCTGAAAAACTCTCACACTGTTTTCTCTATATGTACAACCTTTGCTAATCTCTCTCTTCTCTCACTAATGCTTCTTTTTTTCTCTCATCTTATTGCCATACAAAACCCTAACTTTACATGATATTTATATCGAAAAATTATGACAAAACCGACCTAGGAAAACTTCCTAAACTGGTCAGGTTTTAGATTCAAAACAGTAGTCGGAATTAAAAAAAGTTTGGTGGCTGCTCGCGCCCCAGATCACGACTCTCTGCCACATACCACGCGACCTGCGCGCTCCCCCCAAGCTGCAACACTCTTTGCTTGTTTCTCCTGCTTGCTGGTGCGACTATCCGCACTATCTCTAGGTCACGCCTTAGGTCGCACAGCTCTCTGCCACTTGCTATCGCGACGCTTTCTGCCATGAACTCTACTGAATTGCGAAATTGATTTACTCTTGATTCAAGCTTTACAAAACCCAATATAATTTTTCGGCTTCGCCCCATTGTAATTATACCATTAGGAAAAAAAAAATTGTGACACATTTGTACTTAAGAATTCTCCATTGATTAGACACTAAGAGCATCTCCAACAATACTCTAAAATAGAGTTCTATAAGAGCATCTTCAACAATGTCTCTATCTTTATCTCCATTTTGGAGAGCCAAATGAGAATATTCCCTCAATATTCCATCTTTAAAACATTTTCACTCCAACAACAATCTCTATCTCTATCTTAAAAAAAAAATTATATTTTTGTTATTCTTTTGACATTCTTTAAATAAATTATTTTTTATATGACTTTATTTTTACATTAAGTTTTTACAAATATTATTTTGATATTATTTTTGAATTTTTTAAATTTTTTTTATTAAAATTGTAATATAATTTTATTAATTTCTTATATAATATTTTCATTTACGTTTACTTAAATTAATAGACTTGGATTCCATTAAAAATCCCAATGAACACGAGTTCTTTCGAAAGAAGAAGATGGAAATTCTTGAAAGAAAAAAATTACAATTCCCAAATACAAGGATCACTGACTGATAGTTTTAGCCAGTTTTCCGGTGGACATGGAGACCAATTGAATGACCTTCCAGAATATTAATGTTTTAAGCATTACGTATTTATATTTAATGTTGCTAGACTTATTACTTTTTTTTTTTATTATCGTTATTGTAATATTTTTATGTCATTTATAATTTTCATTTCGAATTTTAATATTAATGTGACTGTAATTATTTCGGTCTTTATTTTAGTGCTAGCTTATAATTATTAATATGCCTATAATATAAAGTATAGGAATAATAATAATTATTCAATTTTTTAAAAGAAATAAATATTTAATATTAGTCTCATTTTAAAGATCTGAATGAGACCTTTGTAATGATATAATTTTTATGATAATATGATATACAAATTACAATTTATTATATATTAATTGAATTTAATTAAAAAAATAAAAATGACATCAATATCTAATATTTGTTTATAACTATGGACATAAGGGCAAAATGAGAATATAAAATTTCAAAACTAAATTAAGAGATCCAAATTTGGATCTCTAAATTTAGAGACTTATCAACCAACTCTCTAAAATGTTTTCTTGGAGATTGTATTTTGGAGTACTGTTAAGCAAATGAAACTCTAAAATGGAGTAGATACTCTAAAATAGTATACTGTTGGAGATGCTCTAATGCTCTAAAATAGAGTATGGACTTTATTTTAGAGCTCACTTTTCTCCAACAATACTTAAAGTGAGAATTCCAAGAAAATAATTTAGAAATGAGTTGGTTGGTACTTTAAATTTGGAGAATCAAATTTGGATATCTAAACTTAGTTTTTACAAATTATATTATAATTTTACCATCATGTCCATAATTGTAAATAAATATTTAATATTGATATCTTTTTTACTTTTTAAATCCAATTTATATATAATAATTTATAATTTGTAAATCCTATTATCATTAAATTTACATTATTATACAGTCTCATCTAAATCTTTAAAATGAGACTAATATTGAATATTTATTTCTTTTAAAAAATATTAAATATTTATTAATTAATTTTTAGTTAATAATTTTTTATTTATCAATACTTATTTATTATTCATATACTTTATATTATTTGCATATTAATAATTATAAATTAGCACCAAAATAAATACCGAAATAAATATAGTGACATTAATCTAAAATTCGAAATGAAAAATACAAATAATAGGAAAATTAAACATAAGTACGTAATGCTTAAAGACATTAATATTCTGGAAGATCATCCAAATGGCTTCCATGTCTACCAGTAAACTGCTAGTTAGTGATCCTTGTATTTGGGAATTGCAAGTTTTCTTTTCAAGAATTTCCATCTTTTGCTTTTGGAAGAACTGGCTTTTGTTGAGATTTTTGTATGGAATCTAAGTCTATCAACATAAATATAGAAAAATATTTGATGAAAAAAATTAGAGAAAATATTATATTTTTATTACTTTATGAACGTGAAAATTTTTGGTAAACAAGTTTATGTGAGAAAATTAATCTAAAATTTAAGTAAAAAATTATATAATAAATTTATTCACTAATAAAAATGTACTATACTTTTAAAAACTTAAAAAACTTAAAATAAATTTATAAAAATTTAGTTTAAAAGTAAAATTATATGAAAATAATTTATTGAAAGAAAATAAAAAAATGGAAATATAATATTTTTTGAAGATAGAGATAGAGAGAGATTGTAATTGAAGTGAAAAAAATAATAGAGATTGTAATTGAAGTGAAAAAAATAATTTAAAGATAGAATATATATGAAATATTCATTTTTAAATCTCTTTTTCATATATATTTTTAAATATCTTAAATTGAGAGCTTCAAAAAAAAAAAAAAAATCTTAAATAGAGATAGAGATAGAAAGAGAGATGGAGACAGAGACTGAGACGTTGTATAACTGTTTTTTACTGTGATATCAAGATAATTCATTCATGTATAAGCTAGTGGCTGGCTCAATTTATTATTTTATTACATCCTCATCCAAGCATACATTTTCTACAAATATTATAGTGTTTTATCACACTGTAGCTTTGGTCCCACTTTTATCTTTTTCCAATCCATTATTTCCATAAAATATCTACCAATAATTATGTTTTTTTTTTTTTTTTATATTGTTGTTTCTGGGCTCACTGCTGACCATGAACAAAATAATAATGCATGCTTGGTATGTTCTGCTCCCAAATCCCAATTCTTTTTTTTTTTTCCGGAGCTAAATGTATCCATTTTTTTTTATTAACTACAAATAGAGTTAACTTTATTATTTATTGATAAATATTTCCCTTTATTAGTAAAATTTGATTAAATATAACAGTTAATTAAAAAAATTTTTATTAAAAAAATATAAAAATTGACTAATAAAAGAAAAAATTTTTGTTAATAAACTTAAAATTTAACTAATGAAAGAGTAGATCTTCCAAAATAAATTTAAAAATTGACTCGATCCATATATAATATAATTGAGTAAACTTTTAAAAAGTAAACGTTATTTATTTATTTTGCTTTTTTCAGTAAATAAGAGATTATTTTTTTTTTTTAGAAAGGTAAATAAGAGATTGAGAACAGACGATACCCCTGACTCACGTGGTCACTGTCACTCTGTGTCCCCACGAAATAATATTAGGTTCCATGTGCATGTGATTTTTTTTGTTGACCTTTTTTCACCTACCATTTTCATCAAATAAAAATTATATATGAATTCGTGACTACTGCTTTCAATGTTATTTTTGGATGTGGTTGGGTGTTTAATTGATAACTTAATTTAAATGCGCTTACATAATTAGTCATGACTCATTATCAAATTATATAATATATGATATCAAATATATATATGATGATGAATAGATACAATATATCAATACATTTATAAAGTAGATTTAAAAAAAAAATGGAATTCATAAAGTAAATTAGCTAGCTAGGTCTATTAAAACTTAAAAGTTATTCTAAAAAAAAAATAAATTAAAACTTAAAAGTTAATGGGATTGTACTTATATACAATCGACGATAGTAGTAGTAATTTTTGTGATTATGTGAGAATTAAGACCTTAAACCGAACTCCACCACCGATATCAATTTAGAAAATTTAGTCTCATAGTCACTGTTACAGGAAATATGTCAAAATAAAAAATTAAAAGTAAAAAAATTTAATTTTTATTTCAGTTGTATTGTCATACCAATATAAATAATTGGATTTTTTTTTTGTTTACAAAAACCTACTGGGGTTTTGAGCATTTTTAAAAATAATCATCTAATTTTAAGTTTAGTTAAAAATACTCCTTATAAGAATACTTTTTGCACACGGTGGCATTTTTTTTAACCAAAAGTTAAAATTATAAGGTATTTTTTTAACTTAGCAAATTATTTTTAAAAATGATCAAATTTTGGGGAGTTTTTTGCAATATGTATGGGCCCAAACTCATATATTATATCGGATCCAATCCTATCAATCAAGCCCTTCATCTTCGGCTGAAATCCAATCAGCCCTTAAGTCAAGGGATTTCCTTTGAAATTAACATTCAATTCAAAACAAAGACCAAAAACAGCAACAAAGAAAAAAAAAAAAAAAAAGCAAAACATTGCTTTATACATCAAAATCCAAAGACAGATCAAAAACCTCTCAAACTATTGAACACTCTTTTGACACACGTACGATGCAGGCTAGCCTGTGGCTCAATGCTTCGAAGCATACTGGTTAACGAGGCATAGTGCATTGCTAATGTACTGAGCCACGCTCACAATCTGAGCCCTAACCGAGGTCTTGACCTTACCATCAAAGGCCTTGCCTGCGAACCCATCAGAGCAAGTGTTCTCATCAGTGAGAGCAGCACTGACCCAAGTCTCAACATTGCTCATGTGCCACTCAAAGTCCTGACCCTTGCTCCCACCACTTTGCTTCAGCTCCTGGACCGACTTGCTGATCCTGTCCACCGTGTCATTCACCTCATCCAAGCAGTCATGGATGGCTTTTTGCTCCCTGGACTTCAAGTTCTTGAACTTGCTTAGTTTCGTCACAAACGACTTGCAGGACTCAGCCCTGGCTTGGCTCACGGACAGGGCGGTCAGAGCCATCTCTCGAGGGCTCTGCTGGATGGCGCTGGCGTACCCCGACAGAGATTGGACACAAATGGCTGGGTACGTGGTGGATCTGCATGAAGTCTTCACGAAGTTTATGTCACTGGTACTCCTGGTGGTGGTGGGCTTGGCCGTCGTGGTGGTTGAAATGAACAACGACAAAGACACAAGTAACAAAACACAAGAAGCATTTCTGGCCATGTTTTTTTCAAACACCAAAAAATATTGAAAACTAGATGAGACTGAGATTGAGATTGAGAACTGGTTTGAAAAATGAGAGAGAGGGGGTTGTGTATTTATAGAACAGACCAGCTAACTAAGCTTGAGCTTTTGTGTGCATATTTTTTGGGACCGTGTTTGGGGACGTGTATTGGGTTTTGGTTATTAATTAATTAATATATAAATTGATTAAAAATTAAATGTAACAATAAAGCATAGGACAAAGTCAGTATCTTTGTCAATGTCACCATTTTATTTTTATTTTTTTCAAAAATTTAATATAGTTAATACCTGGCTTTTTGCTTACCGACATGAACTGTATTCGAATTTGGACTAACTTTTGAGTGGATTTTTTTTAGTTTTGTGGTTGGAAAAGAAAATTGGTATAAATGGTGGGATTTAATAGTAAATGGGACCTGCTTACATTATTGGGGTCACATATTGCTTTGATATTTATCTATCCATAATTATCGCGTGTAAATTTGATAAGAAGTAAAAACAAAAAGTCTATCATATTATCACATTTCAATTTTAATTTTCTTTCTACCAAAAAAAAAAAATGGGAAAAAAATAGTTACTATTTTTTCATGCTTTCTTTAGATCAAAATTTGCCAATTTCAATGTTATTTACTACATGATCATGATTTTGTAGGTTATGTATTTATTGATTTACATGAATTTGTTTAATTCACTCTAATAATATGGTTGATCTTTAAGGAAATATTTAAGTATGTTGAATATTAAATGAGATAAAGTGTTAGCTAAAATGTTGTCTCTATATAAAAAAAAAAAAAAAAAAAAATCTTTTTATAATTTATGACACAAACACATCTACTTCTTTATTATGATGATGCATACGAGTCAAGGAACGTAGCCAGAAATGTAGATCAGGGTGGGCTAATATATGATGAGCTATATGGAATGTAGATCAGGGTGGGTTAATATATGATGAGCCATACTCCTTAAAATGTATTACATAAACAGTAAATACATAATTTTAATTAAAAGAAAAGACAAAAATAAAGTACCAAATAAACATACATTGCAACTACAACAAAAAACTACTTAAGTCGTATATTACGAGTCTTTAAAATATTAAACTTATCAATTACAAAATCTGAATTATTAGCATCAGCAATTTATCTTTCAATATAAATAATCACGGAGTTTGCTAAAAACTCTTGTTCCATTTTATTGTGAATAGATGTCTTAATAAGTTTCATTGTTGAAATGGTCGTACTGTTCTGGATTCGTTTATGGGATTCGTTTGATTCGAATCCAGTTCTAGTGGGGTTTGACAAACTCAAACTCTATTTTTGTTTAAAAATTATTATTATTTTTCAGCAAACAATATTAGAATAAAATAACTAATTAAATCAAAATGCACTACTAAATAATTAAAAAAGCACTTACAGAGACAAATGAATGGTTGATCGAACACAACTTTTCAAAAAAAAAAATATGGTTGATCGAACACAAGTGGACAAAAAAAACACAATTGTTGTCAATCGTGAATTGTGAAGAGAAGAAAAAAGAAATAAGGAAAGTAAAGATAAAAGTTGTGAATTGTGAGTTGTGAAGAGAAGAAAAAAAAATATAAGAGTAGCTGAGTCTGTTCTAGATCTAATAATAGAAACGTGTGAGCTGTGAGTTAATGATGTTATAAATTGGGCCTTCTAAAAATAAAAAACATTAATTGAGCAGGGTTAATAATATTATAAATTGAACCTTCATGAAATAAAAATATTAACTGAGCTGAGTTTTTAGTGGGCTAAAATATAATTACGGATAGACAAATATAGATACGAGTGGTATAGATAAAATAAGTTTCTTACACTTTCAATCGCATTTTATTGACATTTCAATAGCATTTTTTTGCCATCCAAACAACCTTTAATTTATTTAAAATTAATTTATAAGCAATAAATTCTAATTCATATTGGTAAAAAATAATAAAATTTCAATTCACATTTATATCTCTTAACTAGTGATAACAGAACACCAAAAGTAAAATACAATCTATTGTCTTTTCTCTAGGGTTTCTTAGGGTTTTGTCTCTTTGAAAACCTAGAGTGAAAGTAGTTGTTTGGTTTTCGGATCTTGCTTTCATTCCTTGTGAATGCAGTTTGGTTGTTTCTTGTTTATACTAGTTCTCTTTTCTTGAATTATTATCGATGCTTCAGAGTTGGAGTCGCTGTGTGAGGCTTTCTCATTGGACGAAACGAGTATTGTGTTTGGTGATATAGGGTCTGACCTTCGTGAAGTTGGGAACCGAAAATTACAGCTGAGTTTGGTTGGGAAGGTTTTCTCAACAAAACAGGTTAATAGAGAAACATTTAAGGCCATTATTCCTAGAATATGGCAAACCACTGCAAAGGTTGTGATTGAGGTGTGCCGAAGCAATATCTTTGCATTCCACTTTAGGGATGTGGCGGCTAGGAGAAGGACTTTGCCAGAGGGTCCTTGGAGCTTTGATGGTTGTCTATTAGTGCTTAAAGAACCCATTAGGGTTGGTAGTTTTCTGAATATAGCGTTCGACAAAGTAGAATTCTGGATCCAGATCCACAATTTTCCTTCGTTATGTATGACAAAGGATATTGGTTTATTCTTGGGAAACTCGATAGGGAAGGTAACGGAGATCGATTTGGAGGCTTTGGGTGAATGCGTAGAGAAGTATCTTAGGGTACGGGTTCGTGTTAATCTAAATCGACTGTTGAAAAAAGGCCTACGTGTTGCCCTTGACAATTCTAGACATCCGTGCATGATGGTGCTGCGGTATGAACAACTTCCAGAGTATTTGTAACATCCCGGATTTCGGATAATTAAATTTATATATGTGAAAATAAATTTTGTGATTGGAAGGGGTGTAAATGTAATTAAAAGTATGTTTATTTTTATGATTTCCAGGTGGACCAGATGGAACGGTCCAAAAATGATGCAAGAAAAAGGAAAACTGAAGCAGAGAGCATCGCGACCTGGTCACCGCGACCACAGGTCGCGATGGCTTGCTCGCTTTGCGTAAATGTGATTTTTAGTAGTGAGCATCGCGACCAGTCACCGCGACCACAGATCGCGATGAACTGCTCGCGATGAAAATGTCAAATTCGGGCAGTGAGCAACGCGACCACCAGCGCGACCAAGGTACCGCGATGTGTGCTCGTGATGAAGGCGGTGCAAACGCTCTAGTGAGTATCGCGACCTGGTGGCACGACCACAGGTCGCGACGACGGTCGCGATGGCTAAAAAAATATAAAAAAAGAGTGGCTTCTCGTAGAAGCCAGAAAATACACAGAGCAGAGAAAAGAGAGGCAGAGAGCGAGAAAGAAAAGTAAAGAAAGAAGAAGAAAGAGAAAGAAGAAGAAGAGGAAGAGAAAGAAGAAAAGAGGAAGGAAAGAGAAAAAGGAAGTGTAGGAGAAAGAGAAAAGGAAAAGGGAAAGGAAAAGAAAATCGTGGAACCGCGATTTATCGAAAAGAAACGGTATCCAGGTAGGTGTACCTTCGTTTTCGAACCCTTTACAAAAAGCATTAAGTATTTTAGTTTGAATTTGAGATTTATTCGAAGATTTATATTTTTATGTGTTGATTTTAATTTTGTTGAATGATTTTATCGTTGATCGTATTTTTCATTATTTCGATTTCGTAGAAATTACTCGTTTTTGATTATTGCATAAATATTGTTGAGTTTGGAATGATTTTATGGTAGATCGTATTTTGATCGTATTTCGAATATTTCGATTTCGTTAAAAATACTTGATTTAAACTTTGGTATGACTATTGTTTATTTTCTTGAAGAATATTGTGCAAATTGTATATTTATTGAGTAATTATTGATTTGTAACTGATTGTGAATATAGTTTATCGGAAACGGCCCTAGGATACTTAGACATAGAAATGGATATAGGAGGTTGGTATACCAGCTGGGTTTACTGAGCAGTACTGCGCCGATACTGATTGCTATTGATGATTATTATGTTCCTCCTCATGGATTCGTCCAGAGGCAGGGAGACACGTACCTCCTCAGGATTCGTCCTGGGGGTTGGGAGCCACGTACCTTCCTAAGGATTCGTTCCTGGGATAGGGAGTTATGTACCTCTCTAGGTTCCGTACCCACGGTCCTAGAGTAGGGAGATACGTGCCACTCTTAGGATTCGTCCTAGGGTGGGAGTTTGACCCCTATTCCAGTCCTAGTATGTTGAGTATTCTAGCGGGCCAGATTTGTAGTGAATTGAGAAGTGAATTGAATGATTGTCTTAACTGATTTTATATGTTGATCCATTTGGTGAAATTAAAATGATTAAAACTGTTTTATGGTTTGATTTTGTAAATAAATTGATTTGTAAAGGATTAGAATTGAAATATATATATATATATATATATATATATATATATATATATATTGTGATTTATTTCTTATTAAAGATTATTTATGATTATTTTTCATAATTGAGTTTAGTGTATACCCCACTAAGCTATATGCTTAGCGCGTTAGTTTTGTTTCTAACGCGTAGATACCAGGGATCCCGAAGAAGCTAAAGACTGAAGAGGGAGAGATTTGCTGACAGAGTCCCAGAGTTATTACAGTTGGGTAGCTATATTGTTGTTATATGTATATATTCTGAAAGCATGCATATACGGAGGATTTGTAAATATGTTTTGTAATTAATTATTTTATTTTATTGTTTCTGTCTTTTATTATCAAAATGTTTGTAAATATTAAATTCTGAATTGTTTTATTTTTATAAAATGTGTTGGAAAGTCGCACTAAACGGCAGGGTGCGCAATTGTTTGAAAATAATATTGAAGTGTTGTTATTGAAATTATATTTGATTGAGTCGTGAAAAACAGGTTTTGGGAAATCCGAAAAACAAACGGAACTCTGCCGAAATTTTGTAAAAAGTGTATGTATTGGGCTTACTCGAAAATGGTTTTAAAATTTATAAATTATATGGTTTTTCAATGGTTTGAAAATCTATCGATGGGCTCACAACGGTTTTCGGTTTATAAAATGAATTTAGACAGTTTTGAAAGTCTGAGTAGCGCTCCCTGGGTCGGTCCAGCCGGGTCGGGTCGGGGGGTGTTACAGTATTGCTTTACGTGGGGAGTTTTGGGGCATAGGTTTCAGGAGTGTCCTAGTAGGAAGCCATCAGATGATATAAGTGTGGAGCTGAATCATACGTTTGATCCCTAGATGCGAGCGACCATTCCACAACGGTCGCAACCTTCTCGCGATCAGAAGGAGAATTCAGAGGAGGTAGAGAAACATAACTAGAGGCATACAAATATTAACCTACGGGGTTCCATGCATAGGGTTTCTGGAGACAGTAGGGCTTTGGCTTATAAAGATACAAACCACCGTGAAGAAGAGACTGCTTCGAGTCCTACATTATGCATGCTAGGGAACTTACATATTGATGCTGTGTCTACGGGTTCACTGGCAGTCCAGAAGGAGAAGGCGATGATGGAGGCTGTGTCGCAAGAAGTAGAGGGTTTTTGAAGCTAGCTGTTAGGGTTAACTACTGTGGTGTTAAATAATTTGCACCTAATACGGTAGCTGGTTTAGAGACTAATATTTCTTTAATTCATGGGAGTCTGCATGAGGGTCAGGGGGCTATGCATGGTATGAAGGCTATTACGTTGCATGAAGTTGAGGTGGTGGAGGACAGTTTTCCTGCGGGTTCGGCTACGGCTGCTGTGGGCCATCATCGTACACAGTGGAAACGGGTTAATAAAATGGATAACCAGTTTTCTAATCCTTCCTAGGCATCTTTGAAGGCGTTGGAGAAGAGACCTATGGTTCTTTAAGCTATTGAAGTGGGTAATTGACCAAAGCGGAGCAAGGTGATTAATGTTGATCAGATGGAATCTTCAGAAGGATCGGCGGGACCTATTGAGCAGGCCCTCCGGAAGCCATGAAACTCTTGATTTGGAACGTTCGGGGCTTGGGTAATAACCGGACATTCCAGGTGATTGTTTTGAATCATTCTCAGCTTAAATTGTATCAGGTTTGTTTAGGCTTTGTAGGAAAGTTAGTTGTTGACAAGATTGGTCGTAGTGGTGGTTTGTGTTTATTTTGGTCCGATGAGGTCGATGTTTCGTTATTATCCTTTTCTAAGTCTCATATTGATGTTTCGGTGTGTACTAGCAGAGAATCTCATTGGCGCTTTACAGGCTTCTATGGTCATTCAGAGGTTTCTCAATGCCATCAAACTTGGACTATTCTTCACCGTTTGAGGGGCCTATCTAATCTTCCCTTGGTCGGGGTCCCCCTGGGGGAGAGGGTGAGATTTCCATGAGATATTGAGTAACTCGGAGAAGGATGGCATGGTGTGTCGATTTGAACATCAAATGGATTCATTTCATACTGTGATTGCAGATTATCTTCTCTACGACCTTGGATTCTCCGGCCCTCAGTTTACTTGGTGTACAGGATCGATTGGACAGATGCTTTGTTACTAGTTATTGACAACAATGATTTCCGAATACGGTTGTCCACCATCTGGATTTCTGGTCTTTAGATCATAGTCCTCTGATTCTCGAGACATTGTTACGACAAGAAGTTTTGGATGTGAATAGTTTGAGGCTTGTTAGGCGGAGGAGCAGGAGTGTAGAGAAATTATGAAGGGTAAGTGGTCGTCTGGCGGAATTATATCAGCTTTGGTTTCGGTTTTAGAGGATATTTCCTCTTGTGCTGTTGCCTTGCATGATTAAAATTAAAATAAGAGGAAGGGTTTTCAGTTTGCAATTTCTAAGTTGAGGCGGGATCTTTATAGTGCTAACTGACAGGTTTTGGCAGTGTCTTAGAGCCACCTTCGAAGGTTGGAGAGCACGTTAGATGAGCTCATTCTCCAATAGAAATCTTCTTGACAATAGAGGTTGCGTATTAATAAGCTCAAAGGGGGTGATCGTAATACACAATTTTTGCATCAGTGTGTGTAGTAGCCAAAATATGTATGGCCCAAAGCATGGCCCAATGACGAAGCCCATAGCCAAAAGTGGGACTACACTCATGAAGTATGACGATGGCTCAGCATGAAGACTAAGTCGCACTACATGGAGCGTCCTCATGTAGACATACCAGTTCGAAGAACTATGTCGCACGACATGAAGCACTTGTGTAGTACGACATACCAGTTTGAAGACCTTGTCGCACGACATGAAGCACTTGTGTAGTACGACATACCAGTTCGAAGACCTTGTCGCACGACATGAAACACTTGTGTAGTACGATATACCAGTTCGAAGACCTTGTCGCACGACATGAAGCACTCATGTAGTACGACAGTGCTACATCACCTAAATCATGGTCCAAACTAAACAAGAAACCTACATGTCGTACGACATAGCATCTCCGTCGCTCCGAGGGAGACCAGATTGTGATCTACTTTGAAACAGGTCCTACAAAGTCATAATGACACTTGATGGCAGCCCAATCAAAAGAAGCACCCAGATGGTTTCTTAGTGGAAGACAGAGAAGAGAGAATGATGAGATCTCTCAAAAAGAAAAAGCATCCGTCTCCTATAAAAAGGAGGATAACCCCTCATAAGAGGGGACGGCCAAAAAAACTAGGAAGGGAAGATTACTAAGAAAAAGCCACACCCTCCGGCCATTGTTCAGCTTCTCCGATCACCTTACAACCTTACATCTCCTTTGATCAGAAAAACCCCAACTGTGAAGATAGCAGGAAGTATTTCTCACTCATATCCATTTACGAACAATACACCTTTATTAGCACTCGCTAACTTGACCGTCAGAGTGACTTTGGCCGGCACCACTCCGGTGTCCCAGACGTCCTGCGAGTCACGTGCGTTCTGTCTTTGCAGGTTGTAGTGCCCCGTGTCCCCGAGCGATTTTTGAGGACTACAATTTGGCGCCCACCGTGGGGCCCGACAATCTCTAAGCAAGCAAAGGTAGAACGCGGCAACCCCGACTATGTCATCTGACGATTTTCATCACGACGCGATGGAGGTTAGGGTACAACTCCTCATATCCCAGATGCAAGAGAATACCCAAAGGCTCCAAGCAATCGAACAAGAGAATCAACGAGTGTTGGCAGAGAACCAAGAATTGCAAAATAGGATCAATTCGCTCACTGTCGTACGACCATTTGTAGACGCTTCAACGTCCCAACCCTTGCCATTCGAGCAAGCCGCTCACGCTACTTATTACGCGCCAGTCCGCCCGGACGAACAAGGTACTACCGCGAGAGACCTCGATCCAACCCACGTAGGCTCAGAGCCCAACATTCGAGTTACGAATGGACCTCATATCGTCGCACGGCATACGGCAGAGAATATACCAAATGGGATGGGAGGACATCGATCAGACGACATGGCCAGAGCTACACAAGGAGTGCTGCCTATATCCACCCCCAATGGCAACATCGGCTCAACCCAACCAACCATCCCGCTACAAGGAACGCCATCCGGCCCTTCGCATTCAGCGCCGTCAAACCCGAACCAAGTGAGTACCGAGCCGACCTTGGCCAACCGAGACTTGGCACGAAGGTTCACAGAGATGGAAGCACTCATCCAACGCATTCCGGGAATGCCCACTCCTATAAAGAAAAGTGCGGCCAATAGTTTTGCCGACTCTCCCTTCGTCGACACAATAGCATTGGTGGAGATGCCAAGGAAGTTCAACTTTCCAAGTATGAAGCAGTACGACGGATCCCGACGACCACATTGCGCAGTATTGACAACGGATGTTCACAGCCGCCATCCCGCGTGACCTTAGGGAAGCATGTATGTGCAAAGGTTTCAGTTCGAGCCTCGTAGGACCTGCCCTACAATGGTACACCAACCTTCCCAATGTTTCCATAAACTTTTTTGCTCAACTCACTGACACATTCGTAGAGCAGTTCGCTAGTAGTCGGAAGTTAGAAAAACAATCCGACGACCTTTATACAGTCAGCCAAAGGAGGAATGAACGCCTACGTGACTTTATTGGCCGTTTCAACCATGAAAAAGTGTCCATCCCTCATTGCAACCAGGCGACAGCCATATCAGCCTTCCGCAAGGGTCTGCTCTATGATTTCGACCTATACAAGGAGCTCACCAAGTACCCTTGTAAAACTATGGAAGACGTCCTAGCCAAGGCATGGGCACAGATAAAATGGGAAGAAGACGAAGTAAACTACAAACCTAGTAGAGCGAACTACAAGGAAGATAAGTCGGAGAGGATGGTCGAACCACGAATCATCAACCGACGTAGCGGGCCATACCCAACAATACCCCGAAGGGACGGCCATATGAGGTACGAGCGACGACAGACCACCAAGGCCGTTCATCCGACCAAAGAATATAACGCCAGAATATAATTTGAACATTAGGCCGGCAGAGGTAGTCGCCATACTCAAAGGAATGGGTAGATCAGTTCGGTGGCTAGACAAGATGATGAGCCCGCCCAATCAAAGAGACAACTCCAAATGGTGTGAATTTCACGGCGACCACGGCCATCGAACTGAGCATTGTGTGGCGCTACGATTGGAAGTGGCCGAACTACTCAAGAAGGGTCACCTTAAAGAATTCCTGACTGACAGGGGTAAGCAGACTTTTGTGAACAAAGATAGGTCGCGCGACATTGTTTCAGTCCCTCCACCGGAGCCTCCCAAACACGAGAGAACCGTGAATGTCATCTCTGGCGGATCAGAAGTAAATGGAGTAACCTACTCGGAGGCAAAGCGCCACTCGCGGCAAGCCGGTCGTACGGACGTCCAACGAACTCGTACGGCAGATCCTACGTATAACTATCAAATTAGTTTCAGCAGCGATGAGCATATGGACTTATTCAATCCCCACCACGACGCACTAGTCATCTCACTGACGGTGGCCAATTGTTTGATCAGACGGATCCTAGTGGACAATGGAAGCTCAACAAATGTACTCTTCCTCGGCGCACTAAAAGAGATGCATATTGATGAGTGTAACATCGTACGTCGCTCCACAATGCTCGTAGAATTTAATGGAGAACACAAGAACACTTTGGGAGAGATCACCCTTCCCGTTTACGCGGAAGGTGTCAACTTGAACACTCGTTTCCTCATCTTGGACTGTCCGTCGTCCTATAACATAATCATGGGTCGCCCGTGGATTCATGAGATGAGGGCAGTCCCCTCAACATATCATCAGGTCATCCGTTTCCCTACCAGGTGAGGAGTCCACAAGATCCGAGGGCAGCAAAAGACCTCGCGTGACTGCTATCAGAACACTCTTAAAAGCAAGCCGTCCGACTTATAGCAATTACAGAGTGAAAGCACCCCCACCAACAAAGGCGAACCAGATATGGAAGAACTCGACGAAGTGTCCATACATCCAAAGTTTCCAGACCACAAAGTTAGTATCGGATCCCGCCTTCCACAAAATATCCGAGCAAAACTACTAAGCTTCTTGACGGCGCGGCACGACAGCTTCGCATGGTCGCACGTAGACATGATTGGCATTAGCCCAGAAGTCCTAATGCATAGGTTGCAAGTCGACCCGAATCATCCACCCGTGAAGCAAAAAAGAAGGAAGTTCGTGCCGGAGCGCAACAAAGTTATAAATGAAGAAATCCAAAAGCTAATTGACATTGGCTCGGTGAGAGAAGTAAATTACCCAGACTGGCTCGCAAACGTAGTAGTAGTGAAGAAAAAGAATGGGAAGTGGCGAGTTTGCATCGACTTCACAGACCTCAACAAGGCTTGTCCAAAGGATTGTTTCCCTCTCCCACACATCGACATGATGGTGGACGCTACAGCAGGCCACGAACTATTGAGCTTCATGGATGCTTTCTCCGGTTACAACCAAATCCTTATGCATCCGGACGACCAAGAGAAGACTTCTTTCATCACGGAACGCGACATTTTTTGCTACAAGGTAATGCCGTTTGGCCTTAAGAACGCTGGGGCAACCTACCAAAGATTAGTCAACAAAATGTTCGCAAACATGCTCGGACAGACTATGGAGGTCTATATTGACGACATGCTGGTAAAATCATTAGTAGCAGACCAACACCTCGATCACCTCCGCAGTTGTTCGACATCATCGATAAGTATGGGATGAAGCTTAATCCAACCAAATGTTCCTTCGGAGTTTCATCAGGGAAGTTCCTTGGCTATTTAGTAACCAAAAGGGGCGTCGAGGCCAACCCGGATCAACTCCGATCCGTCATGGATCTAAGGTCCCTTAAAAGCGTCAAAGACGTACAAAAGCTAACCGGACGGCTCGCGGCCCTCAACCGATTCATCTCAAAGTCATCTAAAAAATGTAAGCCTTTCTTCGATGCTCTAAGAAAGAGCAAGTCATTTGATTGGAATCAAACAAGCGAGAACGCCTTCCAAAACATAAAGAGGTATCTAGCAAACCCTCATCTCCTGTCCAAACCTAAGGAAGGAGAAACCCTCCTACTCTACCTCGCTGTATCCGAAACGGCCGTTAGCGCGGTACTAATAAGGGAGGAGGATGGCAAACAACTCCCCGTATACTACATCAGCAAGACCCTACTCGACGCCGAGACAAGGTACACCCAACTTGAGAAATTAGCCCTCGCACTAGTCACAGCCGCAAGGAAATTAAGGCCGTACTTCCAATGCCACACTATTAGTGTACTCACTGCGTTCCCCTTGAAGAATGTCCTACATAAACCCGAACTATCCGGCCGTCTAGTGAAATGGGCAGTGGAGCTGAGCGAGTACGACGTCAACTACCAACCTCGCACGACGATCAAGTCACAAGTGCTGGCGGATTTCATAGCAGACTTCACGCCCGGGATTCTACAACGAGCGGAGGAAGAACTTTGCACCATGTCGTGCGACACACCAAGGGAGGAGTGGAGTTTAGCAGTTGACGGATCAAGTAACGCTAGAGGCAGTGGGCTAGGGATAGTACTTGCCTCCCCTGCGGGGCACATCGTCGAGAGGTCCATCCGATGTGGATTCAAGACCACCAACAACGAAGCCGAGTACGAAGCCCTCATAGCCGGGCTCACCTTGGCAAAGGACTTACGCGTCGAGCGAATAAAAGTACGCAGTGACTCCCAATTAATTGTGAGACAAATGCAAGGATCCTATCAAGCTCGGGACTTGAAAATGTCGGCCTACTTGACCTTGGTAAAAGAGCTACAAGCTTCATTCGAGTCATTCGACATCGAGCAAATACCAAGATCCGAAAACACACATGCTGACGCACTCGCCAATCTTGGGTCCGCACTAGATACCGCGATTGAACGAACCATCCCCATGGTGTTTGTCCAATGGCCAGCTGTATGGAAGCCAACAAAGCTCGAAATCAAACCAATTTCGGACGAGCCAACTTGGATCACCCCGATCTACGACTACTTGAGGGACGACGCCCTCCCATCTGACAAAATAGAAGCACGAAGAATTAAGATCAAGGCCGCCCGATTTTCTATAATAGAGGGTCAACTTTACAAACGATCCTACTCCGGGCCCTACCTCAAATGTATCGACCCAGTTGAAGCTCAGCAAGTACTCAAGGACTTACACGAGGGGCAATGTGGGAATTACTCGGCCGGGAGAAGCCTAGCTAACAGAGCAATCACGACCGGGTATTACTGGCCCACAATGCGGTCCGAGTCGCACGACCTCGTCAAAAGGTGCGACCCATGTCAGCGCTTCGCCCACGTTTCACATCAACACCCGGAAAGACTCCACCCCATCTCAGCACCATGGCCCTTCATGAAGTGGGGCATGGACATAGTAGGGAAATTGCCAGTCGCTACCGGAGGCAAAGTCTACATGCTAGCCGTGACCGACTACTTCACAAAGTGGGTCGAAGCCGAGTCATATGTGAGAATCAAAGACTCCGAGGTAAAAAGCTCCATTTGGAAGAATGTCATATACCGCTACGGAGTTCCAAAGGAAATAGTCACCGACAATGGCTCACAATTCATTTCATACGATTTCCAAGACTTTTGCGACAAGTGGAGCATCAAATTGAGCTATTCAAGCCCAAGATACCCTCAAGCTAACGGACAAGCAGAATCCACTAACAAGACAATCATGTCCACCCTCAAGAAGCGACTCGACCAATACAAAGGGAAGTGGGCCGACGAGTTACAAGGTGTGCTATGGTCTTACCGTACGACGGTCAGGACGTCAACAGGCGAAACACCATTCTCTCTATCTTACGGCTCAGAGGCCGTCATAGCAACAGAGGCTGACTACCCTTCTTATAGGATACGACACGCGACAGAAGAAGCAAACGACAGAGAGTTGTTGAGCGAACTTGACACAATCGACGAGCGTCGCAACAAGGCCGCAATCAGATTGGCCGTATACCAACAAAGAGTCGCCCGCCATTATAACAGAAACATTCGACTTAAATCATTCCGTATTGGAGATTGGGTCCTTCGCCGCGTCTTCCAAAATACAAAAGAAAAAGGAGCAGGCAAACTCGGCCCTACGTGGGAGGGACCATATCAAATCACCAATGTATTTGGACATGGAGCTTATAAACTACGATGTATAGATGGTATGGAGATCGGCAACAGTTGGAACGCATGCCATCTAAAACAATATCAGTTTTAAATATATATATATATATATATATATATATATCTATATATTTCGAACTTTGTCACTCTACAACATGGAACTCTCTTCCCCGTCGGAGGGTCGTTGATAAACCCAACGGCCGACGCTAACCTTTTTATGCAGGTCAGCATTACAAAGACTATCTTAACTACATTCTTAATCAAAGTTGTAGTGTGCAACTGAGCAGTTACGCACTCCAACTGGGGCAATTCAATATCAAAAACAACAAAGTCTACGACAAGACTCGACCACGACCCGCATTCAAGGTCATGGACCGCGACCTGCATTCACTGTTTCCATCTCCAAACGGTCACACGACCCGCATTCAAGGTCATGGACCGCACCCACATTCACGATCTCCATCTCCACACGGTCACACGACCCGCATTCAAGGTCATGGACCGCGACCTGCATTCACGGTCTCCATCTCCACACGGTCACACGACCCGCATTCAAGGTCATGGAGCGCACCTACATTCACGGTCTCCATCTCCAAACAATCACATGACCCGCATTCAAGGTCATGGACTCTCCATCTCCATACGGTCACATGACCCGCATTCAAGGTCATGGTCCACGACCTAACATTCAAAGTTTCCATCTCCAACGGATCACACAATCATAAATAGAAATCACAATCATAAAAGACTTACGACATCAAGGAAAATTTAACATACTTCATATATTAAAAATTGTGGTTGTTCGACAGAGCATACAATAAAATAAAATAAAAATAAAAATAAAAACGTTCGACAAAACATTTTTACAACCCCTTATAGGGCAAGATCATCATGCTCTCCAGTCGGCTGAGCAGCCAAGGCAACGACCGTCGAACCTTCTGGAGGAGGAAGGATAGGCTCTTCACCAGGTTTATCATCGGCTTTATCCTCATCAAAGTGCGACAGCTCCTCGTGGTCGGCGATCCAGCTGTCAACCTTCCACTCGGTCGCACGACCGTCCCTGTACTCCCTTATCAAATCCGCGTGAGTCTTAATGACTGCATTGAGGACGTTATCCTCCGCCTTGTCGTACAGGGAGTCGTAGTCTGCCTCCTTAGCCTTCAGCTTGGCCTCCAGCAAGTCGACGCTCGACTTCAGCTTATTTAGCTCCAGAGTAGCCTCTACCGCACGACTCGAGGCCTCAAGAGCAGTCTTCTTGGCCTCAACATTCGAAGCCTTCAACTTGTCGTTGTCAGCCTTGAGGCTCTGATTGCTCACCTTCAGGTCCCTCACCTTCTTGAGGGCAACACCCGACTCTTCCTTCAGATGAACGTGTGACTGAAGAGCCTGCAGAAAATAAAAATACAAGTCGGAACAAATTCTAAAATATTTAAAAAACAAAATATACAAATATACAAGTTGTACGACCATACCTGGAAAAGGTGGCCAAGGCCCCAGTCAGCAGCTTGGGAAAGACCCATCTCCCTGAGGCGACTCTTATCTTCAGGCAGCAGTAGCCGTTCGACCTGTGGAAGGATCGACCCTATATTAGAGTATGCAGAGGCATCCTGCGGGAAGACCAGGTCGACCGACGCATCGACCCCCGAAGATGAATCCTCCCTCCTCCGTTTCTTTCCAGTCGAAGAAATGTCGAGGGAGGCCTTGGCTCGACTAGATGGAGGAGGTGGAGGAGTGGAGGCCGCTTGGTCGCTCGACTCAGCCTTCTTCTTTCCCTTCCTTTTCTCCCTCAGCCTCCTCATTGCGTCATCAGTAGCAGGCGCAGCGATCTCTCCAGCCATAATATCAACTGCAAATCGTCGCTCGACGTATGAGATAGGAGTCAGGAATCATGTGCCGTACAGTCGCTCGACACAATGCCTGACCCTGACAAACTCCACTAAATTTTTGAAGGCAGGGTAGGGGGTACCTGGCTCGTTGATCACACTAAACTTCCAGAGGTGACTCGGCCGCAAGTTTTCCTCCGCCAAAATACTCCTCCAACTCCTCTCCTTGACGTCGTACGACAGAACCTTCTCCGTACGCGTCACACATGTTAATCCGACAACTGCTTGAGGCGCTCCTGTGTTCACTACAAAACAAATAAAGAGAGTTAGTGAAAACAATAAACAGAAAACGGTCGTACGACTCAACTAAAATAAAGACCCACCAGCCTTGGACCAGGTCGCACGAACGACGGTATCCCCGAGAGGCCAATCAATGAGCAGGCCCCTCGCAAAGAAATACCTGTCCTTCAACAACCTGTTATTTGTTGTTAACTCCGTGATCAGGTGTGTTCTGTTGGGTCGAAGGTTTAAGTTGTAGCGCCCCTTTTCTGTGTCGTGCTCTCGCACGGTGTACGAGTAGAACAGGTCGGGTAGCTCGAAGACTATCCCCTCCCTCGTACACAACAGCTCCAGCGCTAGCAGGATCCTCCAGCTATTGGACATCAGCTGTCCTGGGGTAAGCTCGAAGTGATCGAGCACTTTCCTCAGTAGTCTGACTACTGGCAACCTAAATCCTACCCGCTGAAACGGGAACTCGTACAAGCAGGTCCATCCTGGGATGTCCCAATCTGGCCTCTCCTCCTTATGTGGCGCCCTCAGTGCGACACCATCAGGAATGCCATAGCTGAATCGGAGGCGCGTGACGTCGTCCTCAGTCAGCACGCTAGCTGGGTTATTCAAAAGCAACCCTAGTGGCCTACTAGGTCCCATTGGACACGGGCCAGCTGCGTCGCCCGGCTGCTCGACTAAGGGCACTCCCATTGCCACATCGTCCGTCACACGCGATGTACCCGCAAGAGAAACGGTCACGGTATCGTACGACGAGGAAGCTATTGTTACTTCAGCACTTGCTGCCTCCGACTCTCCCCATGAGTTGTACGACAGATCTATTGGATCGTCGTATCTGCGCCCAGAGGTACTGGGAGGACTCTCATCGCCTCGACTCGACATCAAACCTACAAGTCGAACGACAGTAGCCAATGATTAGTAATTATAACCTAGACCAAAGACTTGGCACGACCTAATATCAGCTCCCAAGACTGTTAAAAAGGTCGTGCGACCTATACGTCTTGGCTACTGTCGTGCGACCTATACTCTACAAACAAGTTGTGTATAAACCTAAGTCTAAATTTTTGATCTAAAACACTTTTTTCAAGTTCTTCTCAAAAACTATTTGAAGAACACGAAAAAATACCCAGAAAGCAAAAAAGCAAATATGAGAAATCGAATATTGCGAGAGCAAGAAAAACTTACCAAATAGAGCAAAACGACCACTGCTTCGCCGGAATAAACGCAAGAAAGGCAGAAAACGAGCAACAAACGCCGGAAAATATTTGCTCAGGCGACTGGTTTCTAGAGAGAGAAGGGAAAATAGATAGAAGGCAAAAATTGAAAATGAAGAAGAAAGAGGAAGGGCGGCAACTAAAAAGAAGCATATGCTGACGTGTCAGCTTCTCATTGGACACATATTCCCATAACCTATCATTAAGCCATGCATGCGCGCTGCTCATAAAGACCGCATTTATTTCGGCACAGATATCGAGGAGTCATTTGAAGACCAACCGTTCCTTCTCTAAGTGACATTGTCGCACGATAAATGGCAAAACTTACGCACTGTCATCTACTCACCAACACTGATACACTCTCTCAGAAGGACAGAGTCGTGCGAATATCGAACCAGCCTTAGAGTTCACACATACATATCCATGTCTACATGTCATACGACGCAAACCCATTGGCTCTTCTAAAACCAATGCGTTTGGGGGCAAACTGTAGTAGCCAAAATATGTATGGCCCAAAGCATGGCCCAAAGACGAAGCCCGTAGCCAAAAGTGGGACTACACTTATGAAGTATGACGATGGCTCAGCATGAAGACTAAGTCGCACGACATGGAGCGTCCTCATGTAGACATACCAGTTCGAAGAGCTATGTCGCACGACATGAAGCACTTGTGTAGTACGACATACCAGTTCGAAGACCTTGTCGCACGACATGAAGCACTTGTGTAGTACGACATACCAGTTCGAAGACCTTGTCGCACGACATGAAACACTTGTGTAGTACGATATATCAGTTCGAAGACCTTGTCGCACGACATGAAGCACTCATGTAGTACGACGGTGCTACATCACCCAAATCATGGTCCAAACTAAACAAGAAACCTACATGTCGTACGACATAGCATCTCTGTCTCTCCGAGGGAGACCAGATTGTGATCTACTTTGAAATAGGTCCTACAAAGTCATAATGACACTTGATGGCAGCCCAATCAAAAGAAGCACCCAGATGGTTTCTGAGTGGAAGACAGAGAAGAGAGAATGATGAGATCTCTCAAAAAGAAAAAGCATCCGTCTCCTATAAAAAGGAGGATAACCCCTCATAAGAGGGGACGGCCAAAAAAACTAGGAAGGGGAGATTACTAAGAAAAAGCCACACCCTCCGGCCATTGTTCAGCTTCTCCGATCACCCTACAACCTTACATCTCCTTTGATCAGAAAAACCCCAACTGTGAAGATAGCAGGAAGTATTTCTCACTCATCTCCATTTACGAACAATACACCTTTATTAGCACTCGCTAACTTGACCGTCGGAGTGACTTTGGCCGGCACCACCCCGGTGTCCCAGACGTCCTGCGAGTCACGTGCGTTCTGTCTTTGCAGGTTGTAGTGCCCCGTGTCCCCGAGCAATTTTTGAGGACTACAGTGTGCTACCAATAGGAAGAAGAAGAATGTACTTTTGAGTTTCTTGGATGATCAGGGGGTTTTGGCAAGATGGTAAGGATAGCGTGGTTCGCATGTGCACGAACTACTTCTCTTCTATGTTCAATTCTTCGAGATCGGTTGTTGGAGGAGGTTTGATGCCAAGGAAATACATGCTGTTATAAAGCAAATGTTTCCTACGAAAGCGCCTGGTATTGATGGCAAGTCAGCGTTGTTTTATCAGAATAATTGGGAGGTGGTTGGGAAAAAGTGACAAAGAAGTGTCTTGGGTGTTTGAATGAGGGGGTTTCCCTAACAGCGACTAATGCAACCTTGATTACATTGATTCCAAAGGTAACTAATGCAAACAATTTTTTCGATTATCGTCCTATTAGTCTTTGCAATGTGTTATATAAGATAATGGCTAATGCTCTGGCAAATCGCTTTTGATTGGTGTTAGGGAGTGTGATTTCGGAGAACTAGAGTACTTTCTTGCAGGGTCGCCTTATAACTGATAATGCAATTATTGGTTACAAATGTCTCAATGCAATTAAGCGCCGTTATCTCGGTCGAAAAGGCTTTTTGACACTCAAATTGGATATGTCAAAAGCCTATGATAGGGTAGAGTGGTGCTTCTTAGAAGGAATGATACTTCAATTGAGGTTTTCCTCAAAATGGGTTCGGATGATTATGTACTGTGTCTCAATGGTTTTGTATCAGTTTCTCATGAGTGGAGAGCCTTATGGGAATGTCATTCCGACTAGAGGTTTGAGGCAGGGTGATCCCCTTTCTCCTTATCCTTTTTAATTTTTGCTGAAGTTTTATCGACGTTGATTAGTAAGGCTGAGGTCGATGGCCGGTTAAAGGGGCTTAGGTGTGGGCGTTCGGATCCGTCGCTCTCTCACTTATTCTTCACTGATGATAGCTTGTTGTTTACTAGGGAAAAAATTTCTGATTGTTTGGTTTTTAAGGAGATTCTCGATGTGTATTCTCTAACTTTGGGTTAGCTTATTAATTTCCAGAAATCAGCCATGTGTGTTGGGAAAAATGTTCCTTCTGATGTGGTGATTTCTTTGGCTCAGGCATTAGGTGTTAAGTTGGTGGTTAATTACAATTGTTATTTGGACCTTCCGGGTTGGATTGGGCGTGAAAAACATGAGGTTTTTGCTTCTGTTAAAGAGAAGGTTTGGCGTAAATTGAAAGGATGAAAAAAATTCTTTTTTCTCCATTGGGGGTAAGGAAGTACTGATTAAGGTTGTTATCCAAGCTATCCCTGAGTATACAATGATCTTGTTTAAGCTTTCGAGTGCTCTTGTGGATGATATCCATCGGATGTGCTCCAGGTTTTGGTGAGGGAGCACTTCTCGGTCTCATAGGATCCATTGGTGTGAATGAGATTTCTTGTGCCAAAATAAATTGGATGATGGTTTGGGATTTCAAAACCTTAAGTCGTTTAACTAAGCTTTGATTACGAAGCAAGGTTGGAGGCTTCTTCAGTTTCCATTGTCCTTGGTTACGCAAGTTTTAAAAGGTTTTTATTTTCCTCGTTGCTCATTTTTAAATATGCAGTGTAAAGCTGGCTTATCTTTTCTTTGGAAAAGTCTGTTATGGGGTAAGGAGTTACTGGATAAAGAAATTCATTGGTGTGTGGGAGATGATTCGTCTATTTTGATTTATAAGGATTGATGGATTCCTAACCTTATTACTTTTAAAATTTCTTCTCCATGTAGGTTAGAAGAGAATTTGTGTGTGAACAGGTTGCGTTCAGCTTCGGGTGGCTGGAATGAAGAGCTCATTCGATCCTTCTTTATCCCCTTTGAGGCTTAATTAATATTGAACATTAACCTCTCTTCTCACAGCAGGTTGGATGAGTTTCTTTGGCACTATGATAAGCTTGCAGTGTATTCAGTTAAGAGCGAATATTGGCTCTTGCGTGCTAGCTTGTAAGTTCCTTCGCCGTCAGGCCCTTCCGGCGCTTTAGATTGGTGACGGTTCCTTTGGCAGCTGAATATACCACCAAAAATAAAGATTTTTCTGTGGAGGATATATCATGGCTGGATTCCCTCGTTAAGTAGGCTGGTTGATAAGCGTATTGTGGGTAGTGCCAGGTGTCCACTTTGTTCGAATCAAGATGAAACTATTGTTCATGCCCTTTAGGCCTGCAAATCTCTAAATTCGATTTGAACGGACTGTAGCTCGATGGCTTTCCCTCTTTCCTTTAAGTCTATGTTAGCTCAAGATTTATTGTTCAACTGCAAGCTTCTTAATCCTGCTGCCTAGTTTGAGTTGTTGGCTGTCATTTGGTGGCGAGTTTGATTCAAAAGGAACAAGTTATTTCGTAATGAGAACTTTTTCCCTGATGCGGATATGTGAGCTGGTACAAGTGTATTTGGCTGATTTCCAAGCTTCTATGTTTTCTAGTGTAGTTTCACGTTCTCCCCGCTTGCAGTTTTGGGGGGCCATACCTAGCGGTCTCATGATGCTCCTTTGTTCAAAATAAACTACGATGCAGCGGTTTGTTCTGATGGGAATTTGGTGGGCATCGGTGTAGTCATCAAGGACAATAATGGGGCTGTTATGTTGTCCGCAGTCAAGATAATTGAAGCTTGCTACACCTCTGTTATTGCCGAAGCTGTTGCCATCCAATTTGGTATGAAGTTGGCTACAGATTTTGGGTTACTTCCTGCCATTGTAGAATCCGATTCTCTTT
Organism: Xanthoceras sorbifolium; assembly: GCA_003430845.1. Lineage (NCBI taxonomy): Eukaryota > Viridiplantae > Streptophyta > Magnoliopsida > Sapindales > Sapindaceae > Xanthoceras > Xanthoceras sorbifolium. The sequence goes on from CM010611.1 coordinate 21,094,873, forward strand.
CAGTTACCAATCTCATCCTAGATGACAGGTCGATTCGTTCAGAGATTGGGTTTGTTATTAAAGATATTCTTGATTTAAAAGCAATGTTTGGCTTCTCTATTTTTTTTTCCCTCCGAGGAGCACCAATAGGGTTGCTCATATTTTGACGAAAATAGCTTTAGGCCATACTATTGATCTTGTTTTGTTAGAAGAAGTTCCTCCTGGCTTTAGGATGCTGGTTCAGGAGGAAGCTGTCTTCTCCTAGTTTGTTTGGATTTCGTTTTGGTTACGTTTTATTAAAAAAAAAGAAAAAAGAAAAAAGAAACTAGTGATAACAGATTTATATCTCTTAACTATTGATAACATGATTGAATCAATCTCAAATTTCAACCGTAATTAATCATTTTTGACTTATTTGTGCATATCAATGTTTGATTTTCTCTAATATCTTAACGGGATAAGTATCACTCACACACACCACAATAAATTTGACATTGATATAATTTTATAACTTGTCTACATAATTGTATAAACTTTTTCATTAATGGAAATGGCACAAAATTCGCATTTACACTGCTATCAATACAAGTGATTGTTAGGTAAACCTCATCTTGGTATACACTGTGACCGAAAAATGGTAGGTAAAACCTACTCCACGTCTTTTATTATTAGCTCATTATATTTAGTTTTCATGCAAGCACTTAAATCAGTTGCATTGGGCCAACACATTACCTATAATTTCAATGGTAAGTGTATTTCTTCTTTATATTTATAATTAGAGTTTGAGGCTATCTTTATCCATAAATAAATAAAGTGGGGAGACCCTTCTTTCGTATACAAGAAAGTAAATATCAGTTTTGGTAAAAGTATTGGAGGTCCAAATTTTTTAGAAATTTCAGTAAAAATATCAAAAATATCGTCAGTATTCTTGAAATATCGAGAATATTAAAGGATATTTTTTATATCGGTCCCTTCAAAATATAAAAAATATCGAGAATATTTCAGTCAAAATATCGATATTTCTTTGCTCATATTAGCGTATATAGTGGTAGTTACTTTCTGAGCTATACTTGAGTATTTGATTTTGTCAGATTTCGGAAGACCCCTTACTTAAGGGGTGTTTTTTATTTTTTATTTTGACATACCGCCTGCAGTGGTGACAACTTAAACCTGAGATATTATCAGATTGAATGAACGACCTTACCACCAAGCGGAGTTTAATCTTCTATATATATATATATATATATATAGGTCAATATTGAAGAAGTCCAGTTTGATTGATTGAAAGAGAAAAAATTATGAGACTTGAGATCATACTCGTTCATGCTAACAGCCAATCAAGTAACATTACTAAACACTTTTAGACATAATTTTTCTCGTAATCATCATTACTCATTAAATTAAATTCATATACTTGATATTGTTATTGAATTTAATTTAATGAATCAAACTTGAGATTATGACACGTTGTAGCATTTGATTTTGGAACCTAATACTATATATCTCAATAAGAAAAATGTATAATAAAGTATCTGGTTTTTTTTTTTTTTTGAAGGATGGTTGTTTTCTTTTTTAATAATGTATAAAGTATAATAATGCATTATTATCAGTCAGTGCTGATGTTGATTGTCAGATTAGGATTTGGATTTTTCTTAATAATTTGAGTTTAAGGAATCAGATTCATTAATCATATATACAGCGGCTCAGGAGTGTTCAGTAAATACGACAAGCCTTTTATCCATCTTGAGAGTAGCACATTTAGTTTGAAAAACACCTCCTACCATAAAATCTTTTGATTTTTTTTATTTTAATTTTTATGACCAATTGGTTTCCTATTTCATTAGCTGTTAACTGATCTTCTAAATCTTCCGCTCACGTCACACTATATAGAATAATTAACCAATCATATATTTTTATAAAATTTGACGTAATATAAGTGAAATACACACTAAATCTTTTCTGATATATTAAGTGGAAAGTGCACAAACGTAATGTTTAATAAAGCTCACTTTTTTCACAACTTCCCCTTAAGCCTTATAATTTTGTGTATAGTACAATTGAATTGTACAATTAAATTATGAACTAAACCTCGGCCCTTATAACTAGAGTGAGCGAAATTTCATCATCAAAGATCTCACAAACTAAGCTAGCTAGTGATATTCATTCCAAGTTAATGAAACATTTCTAAGTATTATTTGGGCCATTATTCAAAGCCATCGCACAATTTGTTAGGTTTTTGTAAAGACAGAAAATATCATCAACCATCCTGACCTAATTCTCTATAATTTTGTTTTCTCTTCTATTAAAAAGATGAAATTTGTATGAGGTTATCTATCTAAGTAAAGCTAGACAAGGAACATGCATTAATTGAAGGACAAAATCATATCTCCATGAAGTAATCAATGGGTATCGATATTCGATACTCTCTCTCAAATCATTCGCCCAACTACCACATATAAATCATCACATGCTTAATTATTGGCTATTATATGCAAAGTGAGATATGCTTTGGGCCGTTAGTGCTGGCAGTCGCTCCTAGTGAGCGACAAGTGGCATTGTTCATAGTTTTTTTTCAAATTTTATAATTAATTGTATTTTAATCTTTCATATTTATAAATTTAATTTCATACCATTAAATTATTATAAATTATCAATTTAATTCATATAATAAAAATTTTAATATTCAAACTTAATTAAAATTAAAATTAACTTTTATAAAAAATTAAAATTAAAAGTAAGAATAAAGTTTGATAATATATTTTTAAAAAAATTTAAAACCTGATTAGTCAGAGGGTTGTTGGTATCTATCGAGATCAAGCTCTATGTACGGTTCAGATATTTTAAATCTAAATCAGAAGAAGAAGTCTACTCTTAATGCAGGGAGAAATCTCCCTACACTTATTGCGGTTTGATAGGCAAAAGTTAGACAATATTTATAATATTAAGGTTTGAATCTTAATGGATTGAGAGAACTTATAAAATTCCAACTAATAAAATAAGGGTCATTGACAAAGTTAATAATAATTAAAATTAAAAAATTAAACAAAATAATTAAAAAATTTATTAAAATTATTGTCATATTTATTATTTTATATAATTACAAATGTAAAAAAAAAATATTTTTTTAAAAAAATAAGTGTCCTCCATAAAAAAATATTTTTCAAGTTTTATTCTTACTTTTAGTTTTAATTTTTTATAAAAATTGATTTTGATTTTGATTTTGATTTAAGTTTGAGCATTAAATTTTTATCATATGGACTAAATTGATAATTTATAATAATTTAGTAGTATTGAACTAAAATTATAAACATGAATGGCTAAAATGCAATTAGTTATCAAAATTGAAAAAAAAAAAGGTGGACAGTGACAGTTGTCGCTCACTAGGAGCGACTGCCAGCATATCTCATGCAAAATTTTCAAGTTTAACGACAGTTTAAAAAGAATATAACGCATAATCTGCAATCAATATTATTGTTGAGATGTTGGTCGTCACTTGTGCCGCCCACCCCCCGCAACCAACAAAACACCTCTCCCCTCTTGTGTTTTTTTTTTTTTTGTCTTAGATGAACTGAGTAAAGCAAGCTCCATTAATCAGATAAAGGCCACTACAACCAACGGTCCACTAGGAGCCCAAGCAGCTAATCCCAGTACAGCCCAACCAAGCACAAGCCCGTTTGATCCAGCAAAACTGAGGTTGTCTGAAAGCAGTGCCTGCACAGGCAAATGGAACCAAGCCATGCAACATGCAGTATTTTGCTCAAAGTAACAGTTAGAAAAATCCGTCAAGACTCCATAGTTTAAATTGTTAAAAAATGGTCCAACAATGACTCTAATTCAATATCAGTAACTACTCCACCCAAAAATCTGAAACTATCAGTCTAATAATGATATTTAAGCACCTTAACAACATTATATGCTTGAAAAGAATATAAACATTAACAACTAGTTATACATTCTTATCTTTGTTTTAAAAATTTTCTTACATTAGAAATTTACAAAATGAGTTTATAATTTATACATAAACGTAGATACAACCATAGACATTAGAGACCATCAAATCGCGACTAATTGCACGAATACAATTCAATGACTGCCAATTTTCTATGTAAAATATTATCGACCTGATAAGTCAGCCAAACTCAACAAAAGAATAATTTGTTCTAGATAGTAATTTCTCCTTCTTTTCCATGGCCATTTCCCATTTAACTGAGTCTTTGTAGAGCCAACCTTTTTGACTAGTTCCTCTACCTTCCAAGCTATTGTATGATAACACTTCAGCAAACAGTGGAGGAGAAGCTGAGGCCTTGAGTAATTTTTTAGTCATTCCCCACCATCCACATGAACGATGGAGGAAAATGGACAGTTACATTTCTCAGTAATAAACTACAGAGTGAAATGGACAGTTACATTTCTCAGTAATGAACTTGATTCTATGAGGTATTAGTAGTATACAATTCCAATCCCCTGTCTGCCATCATTTTTTCCACTCTCTGTACATCCTTGAACCTACCTGCATTTCGATAAATCTTCATCAGAAGCTCGAAGTTATGTTCATTGTCTGGCTCCAATTCGAAAAGCTTTTGAGCAGCAATCTCTCCAATTTCCACATTTTCATGAAGGTAGCAAGCATATAACAATGCACCCCAAACAGCTGGACCTGCCACAAACTCCATTTTATCTACTATCATTGCATAAGCCTTGTCAATCAACCCTGCTCGTCCATACAGATTTGCCATGCAAGCATAGTGTTCCACTATCGGGCTAATTTCATACTTCTCTCTCATGACAGAAAATAACCTCTCCCCGTCCTTTACTAATCCTAAATGAGCGCAGGCCGATAGCAACGACACAAATGTGATATTGTCTGGCATAACACCATCCCTCTCCATCTGCTCAAAATACGTCAACACTTCTGGGTCATTACAATGAGCAGAAATTATAGAATTCCATGAAACAATATCTCTTTCAGGCATGTGATGGAACAACCAGCGGGCTTGGTCCAACTTTCCACTGTTGGAGTATATAGCGATCAAAGAATTCGCAGTTGACAAATTCCACTCAACTCCACGCCTAAGAACCCACCCATGAATTTGAACACCAATCCCTAACCATGCTTTAGCAAGAACTGCTGATATAGCCACCGAATCAGGTTGAAATCCATTTGTAATCATCCCGCGAAAAATATCCAACGCCTCAACTAAAAGCCCATGACGAATATAACCTGTCAACATTGAATTCCAAGAAATTAAGTCCTTACAAGCAATCTTGTCAAACACCCTTTTAGCCTTGACAATGTCACCACATTTTGCATACATGTCCACAAGCGCATTAAGCACAAACCCATCATAACCAAACCCGAAACGCACAGCATCACGGTGCACAGCCACACCAACCCGGATCGACCCCATTCTAGCGCAAGCTTTCAACACGCGAGGGTACGTGAACTGGTCCGGTTCAACACCCTCTTCCTCCATTTGAAAGTAAAGCGCTATAGCATCCTCACACTGACCCAATTCAGAGTAACCCGATATAAGCGAATTCCACGGAAACGCAAACTTGTTTCTTTTAGGCATTTCATCAAACAATTGGTGAGCGTCATCGACAAGGCCAAACGAGGCATACAATCTCAACAGTTTCGACGAAATTCCAACGTTTTTGCGTATAAGTTCTCTGGGTATGAGACGATGAAGCTTAATACCCAGATCAATGGCTCTCAACTGAAAGCATGTTTCGAGAAGGGAAGCGAAGATTTCGACGTCGATAGTGATGCCATTTTGAATAGAATTTTCGAGGTCTTTGATGACGTTGTCCAGAGCTTGGAGTTTGGTTTGAGCAAAGGGTTTGTGGTGGATGAGGAGTGGAGTTGGGGATGATTTAGGATAAGAAGAGAAGGCGGTCTTTTTGTTCTGAGAAAAAAGTTTTTGTTTGCGAAGTTTTTCTCTATTGCTTCTCCTGCTTTTCGAAGAGCAGTGTAGAGGCAGAGAAGCGCGCACGCTTGGCGGTTGTTGAATTGTTATCATTGCCGGTCTTGGGGATTGGTGGGTGCCCCAATGGAGGCAACTTATTACAATATTATTATTGCATATTTGCATGTAGAGATATCAATTTCACCCACAAATCTAGGGATGGTTACGGTTTCAGAATCGGCGGTTCCAGTTCTTCTGGGAGGAGAATTGGAACCGGAATCGAAATAGGTGGTACCGATTTCGAAACCGGATAGGAAGCGCCGATTCCGGTTCCTCCTCCAGTTCCTGGAACCGGAACCGACCTCCTAATTTTTTTTTAAAAAAATTAAAGTAATTTAAAAATAATTAAAAAAACAATTTAAAAAAAATTAAAAGTGAATTGCAATAAAATTACGATAAAATTGAAATAAAATTACGATAATATCATAAAACTATAAAAGTAAAATAAAATTTAAATAAATAAATAAGAAATTTGGACTTTCACTTAATTTTACCTTAATTAAACTGCCTACGTATTCTTTAGAAGGAATCAAAGCTCACGTAGTTCTGTTACCTTTTATGTTCCGAGTGTGATCAATTGTCGCTTGTATCTTCGATGGCTGTTGTATCGTTGTTGGTATTGAAGAAGTCGTTATCGTCGGACACTCCGTCCATTTTCTGCTGCCAGTATAACGCCTTGGTCTAGTCGTCAACACAGACCTGGATCTGAATTGAGTCTGGACTCATTAACGACCGTCTCTCATCCAAAATGTTGCTGCCTGCACTAAATTCCTGTTTGACTGCCACTGTCGAGGCAGAAGTTCCAAAAATTTGTTTGGCAATGATGGCCAAAATTGGAAAGTTAGTATGGTGATCCCTCCACCAGTGTAAAAGATTAAAGTTATTATCGTCAAAGTCAAATGAGGTGTTTAAGTAAACATCAACCTCTGAAATAAAGGTTGATGAAGACGAACCCTCCGTTTTCTTTAATTTTTTGGATAACAAATTTGACCCTTACTTCCTTAATGTGGAGGGAATACTAAATTGAGAATCAGAACCGCTTATATCCGGTTGTTGAACAACAATGTTCAACGAGGGATCGTATATAGAACGGTATTCATCATACAATTTATAAAATAAAGTCCTAACATTATTAAATAAAACATTAATTTATATATCAATTATACCTAAACATTGATAATAAAGAGTATAATATTCATATAAATTATCAAATTTACACCTAGGGTCAAAAACTGATGCAATTACATAAATAATAAGAATCTCCCTATAATAAATTAACCATTCATTTTCATTGCATTAACACAATTAATTAAAGATGGTTGTTGTGAACACTCATTAATTGCACCATTAATTGTGCGGCAATATTATACACATATATTTAAAATATGGCAAATATATCTTTGATGGAAAAATCTGCCGCCAAAATAGGGGTTACACAATTGTAATAATTGTGGAACGGCGGCAGTATTGTTTGCGGCGTTATCAAAACCAATTGCAAAAAAAATTATTTTTAATAGAATATTCTTCAAATTTTTTTTTATTAATTTGTATATATTGTCTGCAGTACGTGAGTCATCAAAAACTCTAAATGTAAAAATTCGTGTTTGCAACTCCCATGCTTCATCAATATAATGATATGTGAGTCTTATATATGAATGTTTTTGCCAATGATCACTTCAGATATCAGTACAAATAGATACACGACCCACATAATTTTTAAATTATCTAACTAAAGATTTTTTTTTTATTTATAAATTTTAAACATTTTACATTTCAGAGTAGTCCTAGGTACCCTACATGCAGCAGGATTTAAGGCGTTATGATAATATTTTATAAATCCGATTTTTTCACCATAACTAAAAGGTAAATGTTCGGTCTCTATCATTCTTGCTAACTCTTCCCTATTATTTTGATCACTATATCAAAATAATGGATGGTTAGGAGATGTGTACCTAACGATTTGTTGTTGTCCGCTTGCTTGGCTTGCTTCAACATGATGACTATTGTTGATGTGTTTTCAATATGTCTCGTATCCTCCGGATTTGTTCCACTTAAATTCCTTGGAACAATAGTTGCAAGTCACTGCCATTTTCCCCGGTTCCTTCTCGACCTTCTTCATGTGAACTTTAAAAAGTTCAAATTTGTACTTCGCCAAATCTGGCATATGTTGGGATTGGCTGGCTAGGTTTGGGGGAAATTGAGGAGAGGAACCGGGTTGAGAAAATTGAGGAGTAAAATTGGGAAGAGTTTTATTACCGAATATTTCCTCCTCAAATGCTCTTTGCTGTAGGTAATCACCAAAATTGTTTCGTTGAATTCTACATCACGCTGACGCTGCTTTTCTTGAACCGGCACCAGCTCATTTTCTCTCCTGGAAACGAATCTTCTGGAACTTGATGCCATTTTAAAAAATAAATTATAGAATTAAAATAAATAATTGAAATTGAAAAAATTGAGAACTTGGAACTTGAGAGAATTATTGAGAGAGAGAGAGAGAGAGAGAGAGAGAGAGAGAGAGAGAGAATTGTTGAGAGAGAGATTGAGAATTGAATTGGTGCAAAAAAATAAAAGGGGTAAAAATTTAAATTTAAAAAATTTAGGGGACCTTGCTGCAATTTGCAAACGCCACACTTCTTCCCCCCCCCCCCCCCCCCATTTCCTAAGGCTAGGCGTTGGGTCTCACCCAACGGCTAGTCTCATACATAGTTGTTGGCCCAATGACTAGTTGGGCCAAACAGCTATATAGTTTAATTTTTTTTTTAATTTAAATGGAACTGGAACCAAACCGGAATCGGTGGAACTGTCGGTTTCGATTCCTGCCGGTTCTTGAACCAGTGGTTCCTGTTCCTGCTGGTTCTTGAACCGGTGGTTCCGGTTCCATTATCCAACTAACCAAAATAGGGATCTTAGGTCCTAGTTCGGTCCCCTAGTTCTAAACTGGGACCCGAATCAGGACCTCCGGTCTTGGTTCAAAACCACCGGTTCGGTTCGAACCAAACCGGGGTCATCCCTACATGAATCTATGGGTTTCCACCAACGATCGGTGTGTTTGAATTTTACTAATCGAGTTTGTGGGTAAATTTGGATGTAAAATTAAAACTCAATGCGAGTTTGGGTATGGAAAAAAATCAAACCCCGAACCCATGAGCACGCTTATATTAAAAAAAGGACGAATTGCAATAAAGTACCCTAACGTTTGGTCATATTTTAACTAAATCGCGTGTTTGGTCTTAATTACATTAGTACCCTAACTATCTAGTTAACCATTAGAGTTAACGGTCAACTAATTATCAAAGGGTAATATGGTCATTTTTACCTTTATTTTTTCGAAAAAAATAAATAAAATTTTAAAATTTTTTATAAAAAATTAAATGAATCTCCACTGTCTACATTAATGTTGATGGACAGGGAAAATCATATTAAAAAAAATAAAAAGAATTTTTTTTAAAAAGAAAAGAAGAAAAAAAAGTGGAGATCCATTCTCCAATCTCTAGATTGATGGACGGTGGAAATCCAATGTGGAGATTGGATCTCCATCCCACCAAGAACAAAATTTTATTTTATTTTTCTCTTTAATAAATGTTTTTAAAACTTTTTTTAATTTTTTTTTTATCAATATGACCTCCACCGTCCATCAACCTTGATGGACGGTGGAGATCCATTTAAATTTAAATTTTTATTTTTTAGATCCATTTAATTAATTAATTATTTTTTTTTCTCTTTTTTATTTTTTAATCAGGGGTAATTATGTCATTTCACATATAAGTCAAAGTCAAACCGTTAGTTTTGACTGAATCTACTAACGATAGGGTACTAATGTGTAATTAAGGCTAAACTCACTACTTCATTGTAATATGACCAAACATCAGGGTACTTTATTGTAATTCGCCCTTAAAAAATATATATAATAATTTTTTTTAATAAAAAAACCGAAAATTGAGATTTGAATATGATTTAATATATTAAGTATATTTTTGGTATTGTGTTGTACTCAAGATTTGTTTAAATTTGAATATAGTAAAACTGAGATTTAAAGATGATTTAATATATTTTTATTTTATTTTATTTTTAAAAAAATATTTTATATTTCGCAGGTTTGGACCCGAACCGTAAACCCACCCAAAAGTATGCGTGTTCGGGCATCGAATACGAACCCATATAATTATGCTGCGGGTTCTCAGGCGAGTTTGGATGTGAAAATTTAATCCGAGTTCGCTGCAATCCCCATTTGCACAAGACTTCGAGTTATTTTTTTTCCCGACATTTATACTAATTTATCTTTCTTTAAGTGAAATTACACTCTCAAACAAAAGATCCTTTGATTAGACAAATCTCATGAATTTCGTTGATTAGACGGTTGACTAACTCTAATTGATATCTTCATCCTATCTGCCAAACAAAAACTTGATTATCCAACAAGAATGTTACTGATCAATGCATATTTTAAAGGATCAATGAGAGTAATTATACTTTTCTTATGCTCTATGTTAATGATATACTACTAGCAGCTAATAATATTGATCTCTTGATTGAGATTAAACACATGTTGTTATGTCATTTTGATATGAAGGATCTTGGAGAGACCCATTTTGTGTTATTGATTCAGATTATCCGTGATAGATCTAGGGATGTTCTTGGTTTGTCTTAGAAAACCTACATCGATCGTCTTTTGAGCAGGTTTAATATGCAATCATGTTCTCCTGAAAGAGCCCCTATTATGAAGGGTGACAAATTTGCTAGATCTTAGTGTCCTCAAAATGATGATCAAAGAGCTCAAATACAGTCAATTCCTTATGCCTCAATTGTGGGCAGTTTGATGTATGCTCAAGTATATAAATGTCATGACATTGCTTATGTTATTGGTGTACTTGGCAAATACTTGAGCTATCCTGTATTAGATGACTAGATAACTACAAAGAAAGTGCTAAGATATCTTCAAGGCACTAAAGACTTTGTCTTGACATATCAACGTTCTGATACTCTTATTTTGGTTGGATATTCCGATGCTGATTTTTGCAGGTTGTCCAGATGATAAAAAATCCAATTCCGGTTTATATTTATGATGGCAAGAGCAGCTGTTTTTTTTGGAAAAATGTGAAACAATCACTTACAAAATCTTCAACTATGGAGGCAAAGTTTGTAACATGTTATGAAGCTATATGTAAAAAAATTTATCTCAGGGCTGAATTCTGTTCTTTCTATTATGAGGCCGCTGAAGATCTATTGTGATAATTCTACAGCAGTTGCTTTCTCTCATAACACTAGGAGTTCCCCACGCTCTAGACATATTGATATAAAGTTTTTGTTTGTTAAAAAGAAAGTTGTCGAATCCATTATTTGTGTAGAACACATACCTATAGGGCTTATGCTTGTTGATCTATTAACTAAAGGTTTAGCTCCTAGAGTGTTTCAGAAGCATGTGATTCATATGGGTCTGGTTGAGTCTTTTGTTGTATTGCGTTAGTAGGAGTCATGTGTATTGTAATCAGTTGCAAATGTGTTAATGGATTCCATTTGCCATACATATATTATTTTATTGTGCATTTTTGGTGGTTATGGTACTTTGTTAATATTGTGGTATGAGGCTGTGTTAGTCTCGTATGCTTCTTTTAAGGCCATGCATCATTCGGTTTGGATGCATTGACCTTAAGGAAATAAACATTTGATCACATTTTGCATGTTATTTCCTTTTCACGCTAAGTGTTTATAAGTGTATGCATTTGTATCCCTCAATGCTTATGTATTTTTTGGTGCTTGTAAACACGTGTTGTAATGCCCCTAATTTTCCATGATTATGAAAAATATTATTATTAATTCTTATTACGCATGCAACAGTTAAGTATGTGATAAAAATTGGTGAAAAGTATATATATTCAATATATAGTGTATAAATGAATAGTAATTTTAACCGACTTAGAAATATTATTTTCATGGTGCATTTAGAGAATAATAGGTCCAATTGAATATTGGTGAAGTTAATTTGTTAATTGGATAAGTGTAGAATATTTTTGGAATTATTGAGATGGAATGTGATTGGTGGGTTAGTTTGATAATTAAAGGAGGATTGGTAAATCACATGTGATTAAGAGTAAATTTGTGCCATTGTAGGATTTTAAGAAGCTCAAGGGAGCAATTGATAATTAAGAAGATATTTAGAATATATATATATATATATATATATAATATATATATAATATATGTATAAAATATTGTTAGCGGAGAATAAAAAAAAAAAATTTGAAAAGTCAAATAAGAAAGTTGGCACAGCAGAAATCAAAATGAAAACAAACAAAAAAACAAATAGAGACACAGAGTTGGCGTGAGAAGAAGGGAAAAGAAGAGAGAAAAAAAAAAGAAAAAAAAAGAGAAGAAAGCCGGGAGAGAAAGAAAAGAAGAAGAAGAAGATAAGAAGAAGAAGAGAAGAAGAAGAAGAAGGAGGAAGGAAGAGGAAGAAGAAAAGTGTTGGGAAATTATTCAGCTTTGGTGTACACTTTGATTTGAAGTGTTAGTTTTCAGATTCAAATTGATTAGTTGAATTTTTAATAATTCGTAAGTTTTTAATTGAATTGATTTGTGAATGAATTTTTGAAAATGATTTTGAAATGTTATATATGTGGATTTTGTTGATTTTGATAATTTTAGTTTACAGAATATATTGTTATAATTAACTTTCGGTTTCTATATATATATATAAATATCCATTTGTATTTTGAATATTTTAGTTTCTAAATATTTGCTTGATATTGATTTTGGAATAGCTTGATATTGATTTTGGAATAATTGAGAGAATTTATGTTTTATGAAATTTATTTGATTGTGCTATAGAAATTTTAAAGTTGAAAATTGAGAATTTTGATGATTTTTAATTTTCGTAATATATATTGACATAATTAAATTTCTGTTTTCAAATATGTTTTGAATATTATATTTTCCAGTTATTGATCGATAGTGACTTTGGATTACGATGTTACGATTATTAAATTATGAAATATACGCGATTATGATTTTGGATTTATTGAAATTGATAATTAATGGAAATAATGATTTTAGGTAATATTAATATTGATTTGTATTGAGTTTATTTCATTTGAGAATTTTGTTGAAAATGATTTTGGTAACTGAGTTAAATAATAATTGTGAATTACGTTATTGTATATGTGTTTATATAATTTTAATGTTCAGAACATTTTAATATAATCGAATTTCGTTTATAAAGTGAGTTTTCGAACTAATCATTTCATGAACAATGTTTTGAAAATGATTCTGAATTAGTTGATGGAAGGTTTTATTTTATATATATGATTTAGAAATGGAAACGACCCTAGGATACTTGAACATAGAAAACGGATATAGGAGGTTGGTATACCAGCTGGGTTATTTCAGCAGTACTACATTGATATTAGTGATTGCTAGCGGGTGTCTTTAAAGCAGCCTCAGGCATCACACCGATATTAGTGATTGCTGGCGAGTGTCTCTAAAGCAGCCCCGGACATCACACCGATATTAGTGACTGTTGACGAGTGTCTCTAAAGCAGCCCCGGACGTCACACCGATCTTACAGATATTAGGCCCATATTCCAGTCCAGTAATTTATGTTAAGTATACCAAATGGCTAGGATTGAAAAGAAATGAATGAAGTTTATAGAAAAGAATTTCGAATACTTTTATAAGATTTACTAAAATTAGTTGAAATCATTGGATTTTGATGTATAGTTGATTTGAAATTTTACTTATGAAAATATATATTGATTCCTATTGATATTTAAATTTGAACAGTTTATTTATTGTTCTTATTATTTGATATTTATAATTTTTTATTTGATCGATAAGTTATTATTGTGATATTTTGTTTATTTGTCTTTTCTACTGGTTGATATATATATAATAATTTGGACAGAGTATTACTAACTTTATATGAGAAAGATTTTGTTTATTTATATGTTTTGTAAATATGATTATTTGATTTACTTTGAAAGGTATATTCGATATACTATGGTTTGTATTTATTTTATATACGTTATAAATGAGATTATGTTAAAGTTGTAAATTTGATTTGTGTACACCCACTAAGCGATATGATTAGCGCGTTGATTTTTATCACGCGTAGGTAAAAGAGGTTCCAGTGAAGAAAAGACTGAAGAGTTGATAGCTGCAGAAGAAGATTAGGAGTCACATTACTTGGGTAGTTTTATTTAAACCCTATTTTGTATATTAATTACTTAAGCAAGTATGCATATACAGAAGTTTGTAAAGTTGTAATATAAGAGTTTTGTAAATATCTGTATAATAAATTATGTTTTATAAAGTTTGTAAATATACAATATGTATTGTTTTGTTGAAAATGCTTGGGAAAGTCGCACTATTGGGAAGAGTGCGCATGTGATTGAGAAATAAAATTTCGAAGTGTTTGTTATTATCATATTTGAGTTTTGTGGAAAACAGGATTTTTGGAAAGCCAGAAAAATAGAGGAAATTCTGGCAAATTTTTTTTTTTCAAATTATTTGATGCGCTCACTAGAAACGATTTTGAAAGCCAATTACATTTGTGTTTAGAAAGAATTTTAAATTATAAATTATTTAGTTTTAAATGGTTTTCGAATTATAAAGTGAAGTTTAGAAAAGTTTTGAAAGTCGGCTAGCGCTCCTTGGGTCGATCCAGACGGGTCGGGTCAGGGGGTGTTACACGTGTTGTTTTGGATTGTGATTTAGGTATTTGCTTACATTTGATATTTTTCGTTATAACTATTTGTATAGTCCGAATTTCATTTTGTAAGATATATATGATATTTTTTAAAATAACTATGGAATGACTTATATTGTCCAAGTGGGAGAACGTTGTATTTATATCGTACATATTATGGACTAGTCTAATCATTTTAACATCCGAATAATAAATATGATTAATATCAAATATTCTAGAACATTTTGAATTGGTACATTTGGCATGTAATCATTATATTGGTGTACCATTTTAATGTACCTAAATCCACTTATATATTTTTTTATGTGACTTATATTTTTGACCCATAATGAAATGAGTCAATTTTTGTCTAATGTGAGGATGTTCCTACACTTACAAGAGAGAGAGACACACACACACATATATATATATATATATATATATATATATATATATATATATATGGGGCTCACCCAGTCGCCCATTATGTTTTGTAACTTTATGATATTTCTTGATATAGTGTGGTACCGCCCCCCCCCTTTTCTCTCTCTCTCCCTTTTGCATAGCAGATCAGACCACACCACCACCACCTCCGACTCCGGTCCCGTTTCCGACCATAGTTTCGGCGAGTAGTGGTCCCGTCACTATGGCCCTTCCGTTTCACTCCGTGGTTAGTTTCGAAACATAACTCTATGTATATGTTGATGAACTTGCAAGGAGCTTGACTTGGGTATTTTAGATTTTCTATCAGGGATTGCAAGGTCGTGTGCATGTTAATAGCAGTACTAGTTGGCATAAAGTAATGAATGCTTCTGATAATTATATAGAGGCCACATAGAGAAGCATGGTGCAAGGTTTGGATGGTTGTGTTTATGATGTTAAAAGCAGTTCCGGACATCATCAATTGAATTCTTCAGACAATTATATGGAGGCTAAGGGATCGCAACAGCAACAGCAGCAGTTCCACAACTTCGAAGGGACTACTTTGGCTACCAGCAGCAGTACCGCAACCAGCATCTTCATCCAAATTACTTTAGACCACTATCGAAGAATTAGAGAAGTTCCTGTTTAATTGTTAATTTCTAAAATATTACTCTATATTTTTTAATTTTGTTTTTCTTATTTAGTTGTAATTCAATATGGACACATATGTAATTTTTTTTTATATTATCTTTAATTAAGTTTAATTCTGTATATGGAATTTTTGTGTAAACTAAATTTAAGTTTAAAGTTGTTCACATTGTTATTTGGAGCAAATGCATACTTATGTGCAAATTGGATTGTTCCATTCCATCCCATGAATTAATAAAAGAAAAAAAATACACTAATATTGAAGAATGGTAATAAAACTTAACCGAGAGTCTTTTATATCCAAGAACGGGTGATCCAAAAGCTCATCGTTAATTTATGTACATTCTAATTCACTGAAAATGTATTTTTTTTTTCTTAAAATAAACACAACTCATGGGAATTGTAGGAATTCAATCACAATAGAGGAAGATGAAATTACTTTCACTGCATAATTCATTCACCAGCCTAGCATCAATCCATCATTTTTTTCTCTTAATTCATTATAAACTTTCGTTTCTCTTTTTTCTATATTACTAATCTTGTCTCGAATAAATGATAATGGAATATTCTGACATTTGGTTATATTACAATGAAACTAAACTTTTACTTAAACTATAACTTAGTACCTCAAATAATTATTTATTCGGTCCCTAACTTATTTAGAAATAGTATTTTTCAATCTATTTTTACTTTTTTAACTCACATAATCCCTAACTTTTCTAAAAAATATCAATTTAGTCCCTATTATCAAAATTTTGACGGTCAAAACTGACATGAAGTATAATTGACCATTTTACACTTTTATTAAATTATTAAATTAGAAAGACGATTTTACATTCCAACTTTTTACATTTGAACAATTTGAACTATTTAGATAATCCAATAAGAAATTGATATATGTTATAAAAACTTAAATTATTTTAAAAAAACACTTCAAAAGGAGTAAATAAAAAAATAAATATGATAAAGTTCATTAAAAAAATTTAAAAATTTAAAAGTAATATTATTTATTAAAAATAAAAATAAAATTCAAGATTGAATACTTATAAAACTCAAAGTTTAATTAAAAAATTAAAATGTTGAAATATTATATATATACATATTTTAGAGTATATTATATAGTATATATACATTATAAAAATATAATATAATAATAAAATTATTATATATATATATACATGTTATTATTATTAAATTATAAGAATAAAAATATAATAATAAAAGTGCAATATATATAAATTTATTATATATATATATATGTATTAAAGTACCAAATTTTGAGTATATAAGTATTCAATCTTAAATTTTATTTTATTTTTAATAAATAATATTACTTTTAATATTTTTAATTTTTAATAAATTTTATTATATTTATTTTATTATTTAATCCCATTTAAGTGTGTTTAAAAAAATAAAATTTTTTAACATACATCAATTCTTATTGGACTATCCAAATAGATAAGGTTGTTAAGAAGTTAAAGGATAAAAGTATCACTCTGAAAATGTAAAATAATCAATTTATACTTTATGTTAAGTTTGACTATCAAAATTTTGGTTATAGAAGCTAAATTAATGTATTTCGAAAAAGTTAGAGACCATATAAATTAAAAAATAAAAATAGACCAAAAAGTGATATTTTATAATACGTTAGGGATCAAATTGATAATTATCCGAGGTGCTTGGTTATATCAATTTGGTCCATTTGACTAAATTTCTGTCAGTCAAACTTAACAAGTAAAAATAATGTTTTGCCCTTAATTCTATTTAAATGAGTTAAATTATAATTTTAACCTCAAAATTTTAAAAAGATTATTAATAAGTAGAAGGGTAATATGATCATTTTATTTTAATATTTAAAAAATAAAATTTAAAATATTTAAAATATATTTTTTAATGAATCTTTACTGTCCATCAATCTTGATAGACAATGAAGATTATATTGAATTTTTTTTAAAAAAATAAAAGTGAAAATTAAAGATTTTTTTAAAAAAATTAAAATTCGAAACACCGTCCATCCATTTGTGCGATAATATCATTTATTTCGATGGAGAAGGGGATATGCCTCCTTATATTTCTACAGCTATATTTCTACATCTAGGATCCGACTTGTATCATTGATAATAATAGAAACTGAACCATTATGGCAAAGAAAAGTTTGATTCATAGGGAGAAGAAAAGGGAAAAATTGGAACAAAAATATCATTGGATTCGGCGATCCTCAAAAAAAGAAATAAACAAAGTTCCGTCGTTGAGTGAAAAATGGAAAACTCATGGAAAGTTACAATCCCCACCACGTAATAGTGCACCTACACGTCTTCATGGACGCTGTTTTTCGACCGGAAAACCGAGAGCTAACTATCGAGACTTTGGACTATCCGGACACATACTTCGTGAAATGGTTCACGCATGTTTGTTGCCGGGGTCAACAAGATCAAGTTGGTAAGGATTAAAATATCCCTTCATTTTTCTATTTATTTCTATGATCACAGATCATAGAGGGGCCCCTTTACCATTCTGTATAAATAGTCTGGGTTCGTTGAGGTTAAAGATCAACGAACCCACTTTTTTGGGTTCATTGATCTTCAAACTTTGATTCTTTAAAATTTTTTTAATATAATCTTTACCGTCTATCAAGATTGATGGACAGTGGAGATCTATTAAATTTTTTTTAAAATTTTTAAATTTTTAATTAGGGGTAGATATGTCATTTTATTAAAAAAAAAATTTACTGTTTACTCATTCATATGTTTAAAGATAAAAATGCTCCTAGAACTGTTAAGTTTGACTAACGGTTGACTTACAGAATGACCAAATTGATACATTTTCTAAAAGTTAGGGTCAAAGAATACCATTAACCATAATTACTTTAAACAATTGATAATTCTCCAAAAGTTAGGGACCAAAATAAAAATCCCCCTAAATATAAGCATATCCATGGCAAAACAAGTGGTATATCTTCTACCTTACTAGTTTCGATTAGAGACATTTCGATCCAATTTCCTTGAAACCAAATGATACAATATGAATCGGACATGTAAATATCACAACTGTTGTTTCATTTTGCTATCACCTCTCAATAAAATTCTTGAACAATGATAATTTCCTAAACCATCAATTGGGTATGTAATACTAATCCACCTTATTATTTTCAAAATTCCAACACCACTAAATTCAATAACATCTCTATAAAGTTTCACACACACACACACACCCCCCCCCCCCCCCCCCCCCCCCTCAAAGCGATTCCAACCTTTATCCCTTGACTTTTTTAATATAGGGCAATTATCAATTTGGTCCCAAACATTTGGAGAATTATCAATTTTTTTAACTATTTTTGTTTACTGGTATCCTTGGACCCCAACTTTATGAAAATGTATCAATTTGATCCATTTGACTAATTTTCTAACGGTCAAACCTCACAGAATTGGTAAAATACTGATTTGCCCTTAACTCCATTTAAATAAGTCAAAATTATAATTTTAACCTCAAATTTTAAAAAAAGAATATTAATAATTAGAAGGGTAGTATGGTCATTTTAGATTAATTTTTAATTAAAAATTTTAAAACATTTTTTAAATGCCCTTAAAAAAAATATTTTTAAATGGACGGTAGAGATTATATCAAAATTTTTTTTTTTTAAAAAAATAAAGTTGAAGATCTGGATTCGATTCGATTCGAATCCATCGAATCCAGATCTGGGTTCGATTCGAACCCAGTTTTCTGGGTTTAAAGACGAACCCAGAACCTAAGTTTGAAGACGAACCCAGATAACTGGGTTCGAAGACGAACTCGAAACCTGGGTTCGAAGACAAACCAAGAAAACTGGGTTCGATTCGAACCCAGATCTTCAACTTCAATTTTTTTTTACTGTTCTTGGTGAAGATCCAATCTGAATCTCCACCAAAAACATCAACTTTTTTTTTAAATAGTAAAAAAAATTTAAGTATGACTAGGTTGGTTGCACCACCTGGTCACACTTTTTGGTTGCCTCTACCTGAGGCTGCTGCTAGCTGAGTGGCACGCTCATAATGCGCGAGATAAATATCAAGTACAGGATGTGTCGAAGTAATAAATTCATGTGAGTGCGGGGTCGAATTCACAAGGAAGTAGTGGCATACTAATATAAAAACTAAAGACGCTAACTAGAATAGAAATTGAAATCAAGTTTGTTTAGTGTTTTGAATAGCAAGGCAAACATAAAAGAACTGTAATTAAATTGAGAACTAGGCCAAGTGAGAGAAAACGCTAGGCGGTCAAATGGTCTCAATCATGAACGATGGTCTAATAATCGACTAAATGAAGCGCGTTTTTCAAAGAAATAGATTATTATTAGCAAAGACACATCAAATTATATGGGTCAAGCATTGATGTTGTAATTCCAATTAAATTCACCTATTGGTCCTAGAGTGAAAATAATTGGAAACCCAATACTAGTTCTAATCCCTAGGTTAATTAAGTATTTTCATACCTTAATTAATCTAGTCATTGTTACTTAGAATGAAAATGTAATCTATTACAACCTAATGATTTCTCAAAATAAGTTATAATTATCTTATTAATGACAACTCAAAATTCATGCATTAGATTTTCATAGTGCAACCAACAAGAGTTATACAATAATAGCATTCAATTTCCAAGTAACAAAGTTCTTGAAATAAATAAAAAGGGTAAAATAGTCAATTACATTCCTAATGTTCAATCTTAGTCCATTGACCACCTAATTATGAACTTAGTTACACATATCAACAATCGAAACAAAAGAAGAAATAAAGGAAGCAATACAACCCATTAGAAGCACTAAGGATGAAAGATTCCGCTGTGGTCTGGTTGAAAATTCGTCTCATTTAATTCTCCTTCTCCGATAAATTATTGATGAACAATGGTAGACTAAGGTAATAATTGTGTCTAGGATCCTTAGAACACAAAAGAATTGTATGGTTGGGTGTTTAGGCAATAAAAATGGCCTAAGGACTCTTCTTTCCGCAGCTGTTCAAACCAGGAACACACCTCTTCTATTTTCTTCCTTTTTCCTTTTATAGTTCGCAGAAATTAGGGCTTTCGCGTCACCGTCATAACCGTGTATTGTGACCCCGGGTCGCGAAACCTAGGTCGTAACACTCATTGCCAAAAATTGATGTTGTCTCGCGATTCCTGTGTCGCGACCCTCGGTTGCGATACTTAGGTCTCGATACTCAATGGTCTGATTCGCGCTGAACTGTGCATTGATGCAAAAATAGGCATAACTTCCTTTAGAAAACTTGAAATTATGAACCGTAAAATTTTTCAAAACCTAGACATCTAGATATTTCTAGAAATATAAGGCTCGTAACCCAGTTCATCCTGTGAAATTTATGGCAGCCTCCAAAACATGAAAGATATGCATTGAAAAATCTTCAATTCTTCCAATTTTGCCATATCTTCCCTAATAATAAAACAAAACCTGCACAAGCTTGAAATACACATTAAACCCACCAAATTCACTTGGAAATAAGATCAAAAGATGAGGTAAAAGATGATTAAAACATAACATATTCGGTCTGATCAGATACCCCTAAACCTATCTTTTGCTTGTCCTCAAGCAAATCGGCACACACCACAACTAAAACAACACACACATACTCTCAACAATAAACAAACTAAACTATATCCATTTTAGTAGGATGAATAATAGCACTTAGCATGTGCCACAAACCTTTAAACCCCTAGGTTACCCTAGTGGACAAGTTATAGTCTCATGAGGGTTTACCAGTTATGATACCTACAAACATACTAAGCTAACCAAAGACATGACCAAATATCAAATCAAGTATGTACACAAATGCAAAAACATTTGACAATACAAAGTAAGAAACTAAAACGTTGCCAATTAGACTAATGCACTATATATCAAACTAGATCATGACATACAAAACATTAATAACAGTCAAATCTTCTATATTTCGTAAACTACTGATTTAATTCGCCTCGACTCTAATCTCATCAGTTTCCACTCAGTGACACTCAGAACCTAGGTTTTTACACTCTCAATTACATACGACTGGAAGTTATGGGCAAAGAATTATAAAATATGTCGTATGTACAATTAATTAGAAAGAACGCACATGTTTAACAAATGGATCTCATGAACGATTATGGACATTAAGAATACAAAAACCAATGCAACATATGTCAAATAATATAATCAAGCTTCATAAGAAGATCACCTGGTCTTTTCAAGGTTGTAATGAGGCTTTAGGGTGCTTGGCTACAAAAAGAAAGGAAAACAGAAATCAACTAGCTTGGAAACATTATGAGAGATCTTATATATTTTCAATTTTTTTCTCTCACACGAATACCATATTGTTCAACTTGTATTCCCGTTCTTTTCTACACCTTTCTCCCTCATCTTCTTCTTCCACCTTTATTTTTATTTTATATTTGTGCATCATCACTCCTTTTCTCATTTAGTCAACTATTCATTCATTAATTTCTTTTTAGATGGCTACTACTCTTTTGCACACCTCTCATACCTTGCTTTTCCTTCTTTTCTTTTTATAAACATCTCCTTTTTCACTCAACACCCACACTTCATCTCTTTTATCTTTTTTAGTTTCTAAACTTCAAATGTAAGGTCTTACATTTTTGTCTTGGAATTTGGACAGTTTAGATTATGCAAAAAAAAAAAAAAAAAAAGGTTAAAGTGTAAGTGTTTGGCTGCGAGTGGGGTAAGGAGTACATAATCAAAGGATATGGAAATCAAGCTTTTTAGGAGTTCACACACAATGCTTAAATCACTTCTACATATTCCACTCAATTAATCATTCAACACATGCATACAAGATTTTTTTATAAAAGTAGTTCATTAACATCGAATGCAAACCTAAAGGGCTCGTTTGGCAGATAATATTGGCTTAGACTGGACTAAATCATGGGATTAAACTGGATTGCACTGGCTTGGTTTGGATTGGGACTAAGTCCTGACCTATGTTTGGTACTGCATCGGACTAAGAGCTGAGCTATTGAAATAGTCCAGACCTGTATTTGGTGTTGTTTCGGACTATTTTTTAGACTATTTATTTATTTATTTATTTATTTTTTGAAGAAACTATTTATTTTTTTGTATAAAATTGTAAATATAAAGCATTATTGATAGATTTTTTTTTTATGACATTAGTTCAAAATAAAATAACAACCAATCATATAAAATCCAACAAGTTGCTCCTATATAATTAACATTAATTATATATATAAAGAAAGCAAATGATAAAGTTTAGTGATCATTCACTTTGACTTTTCCAAAATACACATTAATTATATATATATATATATATATATATATATATAATATCATCTCATTTGACACATTAAAAAAGTAGTAGCAGAACTTCCAGATTAACAAGAAGGAAGCTTCACCATAACAAGTTAGCATATTTGTAGTTGTTTTTTTGGTTCTCATATAAAAAAAAAAATTGAAAATCAATGTTTCCTTCCAACCTGAACATCCTATCTATTGCAAAGGGTTTCATTAAAAGTGAACAGCCACCACTCCTTTAGTTAAAAGATCAAGTTTTCATGCATATTTCTATTTCTTATTCGACAACAAAATAAAAAACTACGTAAGTTTAATTTATGAGTAGAGCCAAACAATATAATAATCATAAGAGTATAATAGAGTAAGAATTTCACTGGGAGAGTAAATATAGAATTACTGCAATTATTATATATATATATATATGAACTCCTCATATTGAAAAATGTAATGCACGAATACTAAAAACAAAATAAAACTAAGAAAGTGAATAAAAAAAAAAACATAACAGTTAGTAGTTAAGAAATATAAGGCAATTCAATTGTTTTAATGTACGTTTGAAAAAGTTTATTTACTAGTAAAAAAAAGTTTATTTAATCTCAAAAGTTTTTTTCAGTTTTTTTGGGCGATTAAATATGCTGTTTTATGTCTACTTGAAGAAGTTCAAATTTTGAACTTTTCCAAGTAAAACTTTTTGAGCGTTTGTTTTAAATATTAAAATGTCTTATATAACTCTAATATATTTTATAATTTCACAATACCTTTTTAAATTAAAAATCCTAATAATTTAGTTTTAAATTAAAAATTCTAATAACTTAGTTTTTTAAGATGTAAAACATAACTTCACTTCTCTCAACACATATATATGTGTATGTCAGTATGTGTGCATATTTGTATTTTGTTATGTGCTTTTTTTTTTTTGTTTTTATTGTGTATGAATTTGTATGTGTGTATATATTTATATATTATGTTATGAGTTTTTTTACTATGCATTGATTTTTTTTTTTTACAATTCGCTATGATAACAATATCAATTGTAGAAGTTTCAGTTTATTATTCAATATAATTTATTATTGTTATTTTATTTATTTCGTTTAAAAAAATTATATTTTCATACTTTTTATAATATTTTATAATTATTTTTTTTAATTATAATGAAAGATATTTTCTCATATTTTTTTTTATTATGTTTAAAATTATTTTATATGTCATTTTGGTAATTCTATAATTTAAAAGAGCTTTTAAAATTAATACAACTAAACAATCTATAGCTTAAAAGAGCTTTTTTAATTGACAACCAAACTGCCAACTACTTTTCCTTAAAAGCTCTACGTCAAAAAGATCTATTCCTAAAAGCTCTACTCGGAGAAACTCTTCCAAACAGACCCTTAGACTAGAAATTTCTTAGTGCTATCATGAATTATTGAGTACATAAATAGTTGAATCGAAGCCATTTAATTTCTTGAAATATATTATTTAGAAACCCCGTCGTTTTTTTCATTCTAATGCACTCTTCACTCAATATCATGAATTATTGAGTACATAAATAGTTGAATAGAAGCCATTTAATTTCTTGAAATATATTATTTAGAAACCCCGTCGTTTTTTTCATTCTAATGCACTCCTCATTGTGCACCAATTCTCCAGGCAACAAAAAAATACAACACAATTACAAAAGCATTGCCAGATTTCTCCCCAAAGAGAGACGGTCACCATTAGATGTACAGGGTATGCTACACAAAACACCCAAAACTGAATATAAAATACCTAGAAAATAAAAAAAATTAAACAAAATTGGTGGGTCACCATTAGATCTAGAGGTAAAAAAAATAAAAAAAAAACATAAGGGAAATGAAACCCATCCACGATATTGCAAAATATCAGCAATATTACTAGGTGAGTTGAGTCAAGAAATGGGAAAAGAAAAAAAAAAGAATGAGTCAAGAAATGGGCATTACCAGGTGCGTCGCCGGAGAAGACAAAGATGGGAGCCTACGTGAGGAGAAGACAAGGATGGGCGCATTTTGTGTGTGAGAAGGCTGGAGAGGACTATGGGGAGGACTAACAGGTAGGGGACAAAATAAGACTTAAGTTTTGAATGGGTTTAGATAGTGAAGAATAGTACTTTTTTTTTTGGGCCCAGGACTGATTAGTCCCACCTTTTCTAGTCCAGTGACACACCAAACATGGGACTAAGACTCAGTCCTGTCCAGTCCAAGCCAATTCCATGTGCCAAATATGCCCAAAGAGATCAATCTAATTGCAATAAGCGCGAGAAAGTGTTTAAGAGTAGAAACAAAAAAATTCCCTCAGAAAATATAAAATTGAAGCTCAAATCTTACTAAAGATAGACCCCACTATTAATTAATCAAGGCAACTAATTGGAAGCTTTCACATATTATAATACAAAGATATCAAAACTTACATGATTAGATGCAAAAGACTCCTATCGGCAACATCCTAGTTAACAACTTTGAATAAATGAAATGACCTAAGCATTTACATAATGATACTCAACTATCCATTTAGCATGTTTGTGTGATTTGCTATCTTAACAAAAACATGCAAAATAAATAAAAGACTCGCAGACTAGATGTATGTGATATTGTTATACTTAAGTCTTCCAAACGCTCAATGCGTGTAAGGAAAGTTTAGGTTTCCAGCCTATATACATCAACAAAACACAAAAACAACTACTAAAACAAAAACCAAGAATCACCCCCAAACCTAAGATAAACATTATCCCTAATGTTTTAAAACCTAGATTCAAAGAAAAAAAAATAACACAAAAAAATACAAGTGCAAACAAACAAAAACAAAAACAACCTAATATTCACAACTATCAACTTCCTCCACACGTCACTTCCTCCAAACTTCGCATATTCAACACAAGGCACAACACTTCAATGGAAGATAAATAATTGAAGAAACTGACAAATATAACAACAGAAACAAAAATAAATTAACTGAAATCAAGGGTTACCTCCCTCCAAGTACTTTATTTAACGTCCGGGCAAGACGTCGTACTCAAGCTCAGCATCAGTGCACATCCAAGATAGCATCTGTTGCATGGCCACCAATCCTCTCATGTCTGCTCTACTCTCCACGCATCGGGTCTATATCACCTAGTTGCTGCCACTGCAGCTTTTCACGGCCTCCATTCTTATCAAATTTGGGCTTTGGATCCTGCAGTTTATTTGGACACGGTTAGAGTTCCTTTTGCCGTTTTAATTTCTCTTTAACCCCTAAACCTGTTTCTGGATCATCCTCTGCTCTAGTGTTGCTGAGACGCTGCTTCTACTCTAACTCTCTTTCCAGCTCCAGCAAGTCCTCTCTTTTGTGAACTCCTCTTCCACCATTGTACCTACAACATCTGCGGAAAAATAATTAAGGGAATTTAATGACTGTTTCATAGCATCAAATACCTGAAACTCGACGGTTTCTCTCAGGATTGTTAAGGATAGCTTCCCGTGCTGTACGTCGATGATAGTCTGTACAATCGCCATAAACGGTCTCCCTAAAAGAATGAATTCTTCTCGGTCGCCATTTCATTATCCATATCAAGAACCACGAAATCGGTAGGTATGGTCAACTTGTCTACCTGGATAAGAATGTCTTCAACTATCCACCTCGGGTACCATGTAGACCGATCTGCTAACAACAGGGACATGAAAGTGAGCTTTAGATCATGTAGGCCCAGCTGCATATAGATCGAATAGGGTATCAGGTTAATGCTAGCCCTAAGATCTAACATTGCTCTCTCTTGCTTTGCATTCCCGACGGTGATATCGATGTTGAAACTCTCTGGATCCTTTAGCTTTGGGGGAAGCTTCTACTGTAATACTGCGTTCACCGTATCCGATAACACCTCTTTCTTGTATTGAGTTATTTGAAGAACTTCGCATATGTCGGCATCCTTTTAATCATCTTCAGGAGTGGCAAATTGACATTTACTCGTGATAGCAAATTGTATATCTCATCAAATGCTTTGTCATTCTTACTCTTATGAAGACGATTTGGAAATGGAATTGGTGGCATATATGGGTCTACAGCCTTATGAAGAAGTGGGGTTTTTGCTGGTGGGACCACTTCTTTATTTTTAATCACTGGAGGATCTGCACTTGTACCTGCATCACAAAGAAATTTACCAGAAAATTCACCCCCAACCCTATTGTCTACTATTTTACCACTCCGTAGGACAGTAATAGCCTTTGCTTACTCCGGCTGACTAGGGGACTTTCCAGGCACTCTATTTTGCAGGGCTTCAGCCAATTGTCCAATTGCACTTCTAACTTTTGCGTTGTAGCCTCCTACTGCTGAAATCTTTGCTCAGTAATCTACTGACTTTACTGGAATACCTGCTGACTCTGCTTGAAGGTAATCATGAACTTGTCAAATTTATCCTCCAGTGATAGTCGTGCTTGCTGAGATCGTTGACTAGCCTGTTGATCATATGAGTTTTGCGTATTTGGTTGAAACTGATTCTGATACAGAGGCTCAAACCTGCTATTCTGCTAATGTCCACAGTATTGCCTTGGCTGCTGCTGACTATCTCTGTAGGAGAAGTTCGGATGGTTTCTCCATCATGGATTATAGTTGTTGGAGTAGGGGTTATTCTTTTGCCTCCAAGGGAAGGTATCAAGCGCTTGCGCTTCCTCCTGCTCATACTTTGGAAAGGTCTCACTGGATGGATATACAGCAATATCGTGCCTACTGACTCCACATATAGAGCAAACAACTCCGGGTCTCTGCCCAACTGAGGCTGCCAAACTCTATACCTGTCTACTTAACTCAGCCACCTGCTTCACCAGCCCTGAACTAGTGTACACCTCATACACACTTGGTGTCTTCCCTCTGACACTCTTCTGTTGCAAATTGGCTCCCAGCATCTCAATGAGCTCGTATGTCTCTTCCATGGTCTTTTCTATCGTGGCTCCTCCCGCTGCATTATCGACCATTGCCTGACAGTTCAAAGTCAACCTATCATAGAAGAATTGGTTCTGCAGCTCTAGAGAAAAACTGTGGTGAGGGCACTAAATTAGCAGCAGTTTGATTCTGTCCATGCCTCATGGAACGACTCTCCATCTCCCTGAGTGAATGTTGCAATCTTGCTTCATAACTCTGCGGTCTTCTGATGGGAATAGAATTTTTCGATGAATTTATTGTAGACGTCTGACCATGTGCGAAGTGACCACAGTGGAAGAGTTATCAGCCACTGTTTGGCTCTGTCTTTCATTGTGTATGAGAAGCATCGCATCCTGAATTGATCTTCAAACAACCTCTGCAATGGGAAAGTTTGGATGGTGCCGTAGAATTCATGCATAAAGTATAAATGATTTACATTTGCGACTCCATGAAAGGCCGGCAACATGTTGAAGTGAATGTTCTTCAGCTTGTAATTTCTAGATAAGTCATCTAGAAGGATGCAAAATGGTGATGTCCCGATGACTGGGCGTGCATAATCCCTCATAACGCGATGTACAGGCACCCCATTCTAATTCTACAACTGAACCCTTTCAGTGTCGTCCATGGTCTCGTCAAACCACTCGACGTCTGAAGAATAAGACTGAGATTCAGTTGTGGAGTCTCTGACTTTTCTGATGCGGTCGATTCTGTCGTTCAATGGTAGTACTACTCCTTCTTGAGAACGATGACTTTACATGCAGTTACACACGAGTACCAAAAAAAGAAAAATAAAATCAAAGAAAAATTAAAATAATAAAGAACTAAATTAAAACGAAAAATCAAAAACAAAAATAGAAGAAAATTCCTTTATTCTAAGAATTAGCTACTGAAAACCACTTCCCCTGCAACGACGTCAAAAACTTGACACGTTTACAATGCGTGGGATAAATCTCAAGTGTAGGATGTGTCGAAGTAATAACTTCCCGTGAGTACGGGATTGAATCCACAAGGAAGTGGTGGTATACTAACACTAAAACTAAAAACGCTAACTAGAACAAAAATTGAAATCAAGTTTGTTGAGTGTTTTGAATAGCAAGGTAAACATAAAAGAACTGTAATTAAATTGAAAACTAGGCCAAGTGAGAGAAAATACTAGGCAGCCAAATGCTCTCAATTATGAACGATGGTCTAATAATCAACTAAGTGAAGCGCGTTATTTCAAAGAAATAGATTATTATTAGTAAATGCACATCAAATTATATGGGTCGTGCATTGATGTTGTAATTCCAATTAAATTTATCTATTGGTCCTAGAGTGAAAATAATTGGAAACCCAGTACTAGTTCTAATCCCAAAGTTAATTAAGTATTTTCATACCTTAATTAATCTAGTCATTGTTACCTAGAATGAAAATGTAATCTATTACAACATAATGATTTCTCAAAATAAGTTATAATTATCTTATTAACGACAACTCAAAATTAATGTATCAGATTTTTATAGTGCAACCGACAAGAGTCATACAGTAATAGAATTAAATTTCCAAGTAACAAAGTTCTTGAAATAAATAAAAAGGGTAAAATAGTCAATTACATTCCTAAAGTTCAATCTTGGTCCCTTGACCACTTAACTATGAACTTAGTTACACATATCAACAATAGAAACAAAAGAAGAAATAAAGAAAGCAATACAACCCATTAGAAGCACCAAGGATGAAAGATTCTGCTTTGGTCTGGTTGGAACTTAATCTCCTTTGATTCTCCGTCTTCTCTGATGAACGATTGATGAACAATGGTATCCTAAGGTGATAATTGTGTCTAGGATCTTAGGACACAAAATAATGGTGTGGTTTGGTGTTTAGCTGATGAAAAATGGCCTAAGGACGCTTCTTTTCGCAACTGTGCAAACCAGGAATGAACACTTTCTCTTTTCTTCCTTTTTTCCTTTTATAGTTTGCAGAAATTAGGGCTTCCGCGTCACCATCACGACCGTGTGTCGTGACCCCGGGTCACGAAACCCAGGTCACGACACTCACTGCCAAAAATTGATGTTGTCTCGTGATTCCTGTGTTGCGACCCTCGGTCGTGATACTTGGATCACGATACGCACTAGTCTGATTCGTGATGAACCGCGCACTGATGCGAAAATGAGCATAACGTCCTCTAAAAAACTTGGAATTATAAACTATAAAAGTTTTCGAAAACTAAACATCTAGATCTTTCTAGAAATATAAGGCTCGTAGCCCAATTCATCCTATGGAATTTATGGAAGCCTTCAAAACATGACAGGTTTGCACTGAAAAATCTTCAATTCTTCCAACTTTGCCATACCTTCCCTAATAATAAAAAAAAACCTGCACAAGCTCGAAATACACATTAAACACACCAATTCACTTGGAAACAAGATCAAAAGATGATGTAAAAGAGGATTAAAACATAACATATTCGGTTTGATCACTGAGTGGTGCGGCCTGGTTGGTAGCACCACTTGGTCACACCTTCCAGTGGGCAGTCAAGAGGCTGCTGCGACCTCTTCCTGCAACCTAAGGTCACAGCACCTCGCTAGCACCTTTCCCTTGATGCTTTTTGTCACTCCATCTCCTTCCTATGGTACTCCAACTTCGTCCAAATCAGCTGGCCTCTCACTCAATCTAACTCTTTCCGATCTTCTAGTAATGTTCTCATCATTTTCCCCCTTTCTACAAAAATGCCCTTGCCGTCAAGGGTAAAATCTAAAAATCAACCAATTATATTTAAAATTATTAAATTATAACTATAAAATAAATATTTTATCACATTATTTTTAGTCTAATCTCAAATCATGCCAAACATAGAATTGAACTATTTTTGTCTTATCTCATGTTATACAAAATAATAGATAGTATTATATTTAATCAAATCTAATCAAATCTAATCTCAGTCCAATCCGTGCATCAAACAGGGTTTTAAGGGTAAAATGAGAATATCAATTATTAAAACCAAATTTAGAGATCCAAATTTGGATTTCTAAAATTTAGAGTGTCATCCATCAAGTCTCTTAAAATAATTCTCAGAGCTTGAAATATTGAGTATTATTAGGGCACAACATGCTTTAAAATAGAGTTTATAATCTAAAATAGAGTATTGTTGCTTGGAGATATTTTTAGAGAAGTTTGAATTTTGAGTTTCTACCGGTAAACGTAAAAGAACTCTTTTTTAATAGAGGTTAAACAATTAAAAAAATAATTCAAATTATTTTTTTAATATTAAAAAATAAAACTCTTTTAGTCAGTACAAAAATCAAATCAAACACTGTAACATCCCGGATTTCGGATAATTAATTTCATATATGTGAAAATAAATTTCGTAATTGGAGGGGGTGTAAATGTAATTAAAAGTAAGAAAAATGAACGGTCCAAAAATGATGCAAGAAAAAGGAAAACTGAAGCAGAGAGCATCGCGACCACAGGTCGCGATGGCTTGCTCGCGGTGGAAAATGAAATTTTTGGCAGTGAGCATCGCGACCAGTCACCGCGACCACAGGTCGCGCTGAACTGCTCGCGATGAAAATGTCAAATTCTGGCAGTGAGCAACACGACCACCAGTGCGACCAAGGGACCGCGAGGTGTGCTCGCGATGAAGGCGGTGCAAACGCTCCAGTGAGTACCGCGGCCTGGTGGCGCGACCACAGGTCGCGACGACCGAAAAATATAAAAAAAAAGTAGCTTTTCGCAGAAGCCAGAAAACACACAGAGGCGAGAAAAAGAGAGAGGCAGAGAGCGAGAAAGAAAAGAAAGAAGAAGAGAGAAAGAAGAGAAAGAAGAAGAGAAAGAAGAAGAAGAAGAGGAAGAGGAAGAAGAAAAGAGAAAGGAAAGAAAAAAAGGAAGTGTAGGAGAAAGAGAAAAGGGAAAGAAAAAGGAAAATAAAATCGTGGAACCGTGATTTTGCCGAAAGGAAACGGTATCCAGGTAGGTGTACTTTCGTTTTCGGAATCTTTACGAAAAGTATTTCGTTATCGTTTTCGTTTTCGATTTCGTTGAAATTTCTCGATTTCGATTTTTGTATGAAAATTGTTTATTTTATATGAAAAATCGATGATTGATATACCTATTGTTGATTTTGGAATGATTTTATGATAGATCGTATTTTGATCGTGTTTTCGAATATTTCGATTTCGTTAAAAATACTTGATTTAGATTTTCGTATAACTATTGATTATTTTTCTTGAAGAGTATTGTGTGAATTGTATGTTTATTGAGCAACTATTGTTTACTGAGTAACTATTGTGAAATTTATTGTGAATATAGTTTATCGGAAACGGCCCTAGGATACGTAGACATAGAAATGGATATAGGAGGTTGGTATACTAGCTGGGTTCACTGAGCAGTACTGCGCCGATACTGATTGCTATTGATGATTATTATGTACCTCCTCATGGATTCGTCCAGGGGCAGGGAGACACGTACCTCCTCAGGATTTGTCCTGGGGGTTGGAAGACACATACCTTCCTAAGGATTCGTTCCTGGGATAGAGAGTTATGTACCTCTCTAGGTTCCGTACCCACGGTCCTAGAGTAGGGAGATACGTACCACTCTTAGGATTCGTCCTAGGGTGGGAGTTTGACCCATATTCCAGTCCTAGTATGTTGAGTATTCTAGCGGGCCAGAATTGAAGTGAATTGAGAAATGAATTGAATTACTTTATTGACCGATTTTATACATTGATCTTATTGTTGAAATGAAAGTGATTAAAACTGTTTTATGGTTTGATTTTGGAAGTTAAATTTATTTTGTAAATGATTCGAATTGAAATATATATATATATATATATATATATATATATATACATATATATATATATATATTTTGATTTGTTTATTATTAAAAGTTATTTATGATTTTCATATTTGAGTTTAGTGTACACCCACTAAGCTATATGCTTAGCGCGTTAGTTTTGTTTCTAACGCGTAGGTACCAGGGATCCCGAAGAAGCTAAAGACTGAAGAGAGAGAGATTTGCTGACAGAGTGCCCAGAGTTATCACAGTTGGGTAGCTATATTGTTGTTATATGTATATATTCTGAAAGCATGCATATACAGAGGATTTGTAAATATGTTTCGTAATATGTTTTGTAATTAAATATTTTATGATTTTTGTCTTTTATTATTAGAATGTTTGTAAATATTAAAATTTGAATTGTTTTATTTTATGAACTGTGTTGAAAAGTCGCACTAAACGGCAGAGTGCGCATTTGAATGGATTGAGATTTGAAGTGTTTGTGAATTATTGGTGATTTGAGATTTTATTTGAAAAAAACAGGTTTTGGAAAATCCGAAAAACAAACGGAACTCTGCCAAAATTTTGTAAAAAGATTATTTATTGGGCTCACTTGAAAATGGTTTTAAAACAATCAACTATTTGGTTTTCTAATGTTTTGAAAATCTATCGATGGGCTCACAACGGTTTTCGGATTATAAAATGAATTTAGAAAGTTTTGAAAGTCCGAGTAGCGCTCCCCGGTTCGGTCCAGCCGGGTCGGGTCAGGGGGTGTTACAAACACACTCCGCAATCACTATTTTAAATAATTGAAAACATAAATATTAAAAATATAAAAGTTAAATTTTGTTGTATGATTGTGTGAGTTTGTGTCACTGCAATCTATCTTAGAAATAATAATGGGGTTGCAGACAATATGAGGTTGGTCCAGTGGTTTACCCCTCACACTTATACCCTTGAGGTTGTGAGTTTAAGTCGTGTCCCTCTTCCCAAATCCCGAATTAATTGTAATTGTTAAAAAAAAATTAATGGGGTTGCAACTTTTGTAAATTGTTCTAAAAAATGTATTCGAGGGTATTTATGGAAATAGAAAATTTGCAATTGCATCCTATTAATGACATTCTTAGTCACATTAATGTAAACCATTATATGAACCTCTTTTTTTTTTTTTTTTTAAGTAAATATGCTAAAAATGGCAATGACTACCATTTATTGATGATATTATAATAAAGCTCCTATCTTATATACAGTCTTCTCTCTCCTCTCTCTCAAAACCTCTTTAGAAGTTTCCGGGGACGGTAATCATAGAAGTTGAATTCACGCTCTATGTGTGTCGATCTCATCCCTATGGATGTCCTTTTTTGTTTTTTGCTCTTTGATTTTTTTTTCTTGTGTTTTCTTTTCTGTAGTTTTATTCTTGTATTTCTGGTTTGATCCTTTTTCTAGATGGATCCAGACAAGATTAAGAAGAGATGTGCTCAACTTTCACTATCAGATGAGGATGGGCCGGTGGGGGTTATTGAAGATGCTTTACAAGAGAAGGTGAAGCAGGAGTTAACCCTCTGCCTTGTGGGGAAAATCATTGCTAATAGAGAAATTAATCGAAAGGCTTTTAAGAGTACGATTTCGGCGATCTGGCGAACGGTAAAAGAATTTACTATTGACTCAGTTGGGCTTAATCTTTATATGTTTATATTCCAGTGTCCTTGGGATAGAAAACGTGTGTTAGAAGGGGGATCATGGTCCTTTGATAAGCATCTAAGTATGTTGAAGGAAGCAGTGGGTGTTAGTAAGCTAGCTGAGGTAGATTTTACTTTTATTCCATTTTGGGTGCAACTATTTAATTTACCTCTAGTCTGTATTAATAAGGAGATTGGGTTGCGATTGGGGGTAATGATTGGAGAAGTTAAAGAAATTAATATGGGATTTGGTGGCATGTGTTCTGGAAGATATATTAGAATTCGTGTTATGGTAGATGTTAGCCAACCCTTAAAGCGGGGGCTGGGATTTACATTAGGTGAGAAATGAGAGGTTTGTACTGCCCTGGTCTGTTATGAGAAACTCCCTAATTTTTGCTATTTCTGCGGAATGATTGGGCATCTTATTAGAGATTGTACTTTGAATGATAAAGGGTTAATTGATGACTCCTCTCTTAAATTTGGGCATTGGTTAAGAGCCCCTATGTTTCAGAGATCTAGGGGAAAAGGGAATCGTATGGGAACTGAGAGTGACAGTGCCAATAATCAACGTAGTTCTGAGCAAAAGAGGGGTGAGAATGCCAATTAGGGCAATGAGTTTCCTAATGAAAATGTTAGTAATAATCATAGTGTTGAAAATGGATCTATTGTTCAAAATCCCAAATGTGAAGTTGGGGGTAACGATAACAGTTCTAGACCTATTTTTGGGAGATTGATCCTAATTCTATGTCGAAACGTCTGGTGAAGAAAGAGAGTAGGGTTTGTGATGAGAGTAGTGTGTTGTCCACTGTTCCAGGGATGGTTGTTTGTGTCCCTTCTGGTGATGTTAGTGCTACTATTGGGGGTGTTTGTGTTTCTAGTGATGTTAGTGCTACTGTTGAGGGTGTTTATGTTTCTAGTTATGTTACTACTTCTGTTGGGGATGTTTGTGCTTCTGGTGATGGTAGTGCTACTATTGGGGGTGTTTGTGTTACTTCTGGTGATGTTAGTGCTACTATTGGAGGGGGGTTCATACTCCTTCTGGTGATGTCAGTGCTTCTGTTGGGGGTGTATGCTTTTCTGATGGGTTCAGGAGGTTAATGAATAGGGTATTTGTATTGCTAGTCCTAAGTCTAAGAGGTGGAAACATTTGGCTAGGGAAAAATCTGTAGGTGGGGGAAGTGTTGTGGTTAAAGAAGTGCTTGGGAAACATGAGATGGGTTGTGAGCTGGGGGAGTTGGTTTCAAGGAAGAAAGGCAAAACTACGGAGGATTCCTCTGTGATATCGGCAGTAGCGGGTCCCCAGTACCACTAAGAGCTAAGAAAATTCTCAGCGGGAATGCTCAAGGGTTGAGGAGCCCTTGAGCATTTAGAGCCCTACGCAGTTTGGTGTAGCAAGAGTGTCCCCTCCTGGTTTTTCTCTCAGAAACTAGGTTAGATCAAAGTCATGCTAGTAGATTGAGAAGTGGGTTGTGTTTTGATAGCTGTTTTATGGTTGATCGTGTTAGGTCTGGGGGTGGTCTGGCCCTGCTTTGGAAATCTGAAGTTTATCTGTTGTTTAATTTCTTTTTCACAGGCCATATTGATGTTGTGGTTAAGGATGATAATGGGTTAGTTTGAAGATTTATTGGTTTCTACAGAGATCCTTGTCTTTTTAGAAGGGTTCACTCCTGGACTCTTTTAAAAAGATTAAAAGGTCTCAGTAAGCTGCCTTGGATTATTGGAGGTGACTTTAATGAGATTCTCAAAGATGGTGAGAAGGAAGGAGGGAATAGTAGAGGTTTTGATGCCATGAACCAGTTTAGAGAAGCTATTGATGGCTGCAGGTTATTAGATATAGGTTTTAGAGAGAATCAGTTCACTTGGTGTAACAAACAGTTTGGTGGGGAGCTGATTTTTTTAGAGGCTTGACAAATGTTTTTACTATTTGGGTTGGAGGTCTCTCTTTCCTGGTGCTGTGGTGATTCATAAAAAGTTCTGGGGTTCTGATCATAGAGCTATTATTGTAGATGGTATCTCTAAGGTTGTAGGGCAGAAGAGTAAAAAAGGAGATGGGGTTACAGATTCCATTTCGAGCAAGCTTGGACTAAGGACAGTGGCTGCATCAATATTGTCCAGAAAGGGTGGTCTTCTGGCTCTGCAAGTTGTGTGGTGGGGTCTCTTATTGAAAAAAAATCTCAATTGTGACTCATTCTTTAGAGGATTGGAATAGGTGATCAGTCGATAATTGTTACATACTTACGACCCTTGAACCATGTCTTTTGATTATATTTTCGAGTATATTCGGTACGTTTGATGTATTTTGTGAGTTTGTGCATCTATTAGGTGAGTTTCCGTGAATTAAGCGAATATATAGTGAATCGAGGCAAAACGGGACAATTTGAGGATCATTTGGAGAAAGGCTACCTTGCTTATGATGAATTGAAAAATAAATAACCACTTGACACCTTGCATGTGAGAAATTGGAGAATAGCAGCTTGCATATGGAAGAAGAATAAAACAAAACAAGAATTGTATGGAAAAGTTACTTGAAGCCAGCTTGCATGCATGAGGAACATGGACGAGGAACATGGACCAATGCTTGCTCAACATTCACTTGACACATGGAAGAATTGAGTGATGAATTAAATGAATTATCAGCTGCCACCTTGCATGGGAACCAACTTGCAAGCATTAGAAGAATGCTTTCTCACCAATTGGTCTCACACGTGCAAGAGAATTGAAGAAATGAAGTACCAGACTTCCACGTGGAGAATTGAAGAACAACTCATGCATGAAGGCTATTCACCACCTTGACAGCGAAGGGAATTAAAAGAATGTGGCTTCTATCCATCGCATGAAATCCAAGAAGAAAAGCAGCTAGCATGGTGCAGTAGCATTTCACGTGCAGAAGAACAGCAAAGTCCAGGGAGCATCGCGACTAGCAGGACGCGACCTATGCTCGAGCTGGACGGTCGCGCGCGAAGATGAAATCCCAACCAGTGGGCAACGCGAGGAAGCTCGCTGCCAATGCTTGCCCTGCCCAGCTCGCGGTGGAGAAGAAGAAAAGCAGCAATGTGCAGCGCGAGGAATCGAGCGCGACCATAGCTCGCGTGACCAGCTCACGGTAAAGAAGAGCAAGCAGACCAGGGAGCGAAGCGACCAAGCCCGCGACCAGTGCTCCTTGCCATCCTCCATCGTGCTGATGTGCAGCAGCAAACCAGTATGCACTGCGACCGCTGGTCGAGGTACATTGGTCGCGGTGGCCAAATATCAGCACCCCAGTGCGCACTTATAAATAGAAAAGAAGGCAGCAGCAGATGAGGGTCATCCAGGTACAGTTCCAGCAGCTCCCAAGCTGCTCCAAGGGTGATTCTTCACCCATTTTGCTCCTCTAAAACATAACCCAACACCACAAAACACCAAGACATCTCTAGTTTCGTGGCTGTTCATCGAAGAAGATGAAGATCGAAAGCGGAGAAGTTCCAGCCGAACCAAAGCGGGATTTCGATTCTTGAGAGCTTCGATGGGTTGTATTTCATCTCATTATTCTTCCTTTGATTGTTCATTGATGATTATGAGTTGTTAGAACTCTTGTTAGGTGATTTTCGGATTATAAACGGATTTTGTGAGTTATTGATTATAAATATATTGTTATATTATTTGATGATATTATTTATGGATTTATTGAGTAATATTAATTGTTATCGTATGTTGATTATTCATGTGCTTTCGCATTTACGAAAGTAGTTTGCGAGTATCTAGTTTAATTAATATTTCAATATATGTTGTGATTTTACAGGAAAATGTTAGGTTGCAATAGGGCTTATAATTCTAGAATCTATGCTAGGTTAATTGTATTAAGAAATTAATCAATCGATTTAGATATTAGATTCGCTTGGGGTTCCTTTTGATTGTGCGCTATGAGAGTAGGTGCATCGATTGAATTTCCATGACCATTACGTGATTCATGCAGCTTGGTATGCCCTTAGCTATATATGTCATGATATAATGTGCTTAATAATTATCAATATGTTTTCCATATCAGTGATTGGGATCGTGTGACCACCTAGCATTATCTTCCATTTAATCTGTCTCGTTTTATATCATTGTTTTAGTTGTAAATATTTGATTATGAACTAAACTTGTAAGTTAGGGTTTTGATGGATCCTTTTCTATGAAACTTGAATGAATTGATTGTTTAATTTGTTGTGGTTGATTATTATGTTGTTGAGTGGTATTATTGTGCTTAATGCTTTTAAATGTGAATGCCTACATTTAGATGATAAAATGGTTGTGTGTTATGTACCAAGAGGAGACGCCCACAACGTGCTCGATGTAATGTCCACCACAAGTAGAATTAGATAGGGTGTTTATTGTGACTAATGCATTTTCATGCACTTGAATTTACCATCGAGAGATAAGATATTAGTGTATGTGGAATAGATCCGATTTACCTCGAGAAGGGACTTTGGATAATTTAGATAAACACGATCATCAACATGAATAATTAAACTACAACAATGTGCTTTCATGAAATTCAATTGGATAGATTAGGTGAATTCAAATACCCTAACTAATCTCTCATATTGGTTGTTTGCCTTATTTTTATGTTTATGTATTTTCATCTTTAATTTTCTTCTTACAAACCATTTTTGATTTATTCAAATAGATATAGACTTGGTTAATTTTAGTACTCAATACCTAAATATCCCTATGGAGACGATAATTTACTCATCACTTTATTACTTGTGCCGACCCCGTATACTTGCGGGTATAAAAAGGCGTAACAATAGGAATATGAGGAAAAATGTTAACAGGGAGTTAAATGAGCTTCAGAAAAACTTGGCTGCGGAGTTAGATTTAGGTGGTAGGGGGATTGATGCTGGTAAAGTGAAGTTTCTTGAGAGAAGGATTGACAGTCTTCCTGAGCAAAAAGAAGTCTACTGGAGGCAAAGGTCTAGGGCTTTTTGGCTAAAATCTAGGGATAAAAATACCATATTTTTTCACTCAAAGGCTTCTAGAAGAAAAAAGAGGAATCGTATACTGGGGCTGGTAGATGATGAAGGGTGCTGGAAAGATGATGTTGCTGATATGGGAGTGGTAGTTGCTGATTATTTCAGGGGTCTTTTCCAGTCTGATAACTCTCCTCAGTGTGCTTTGGATGAGGTTTTGAGCTCGGTTGAGCAGAAAGTTTCTACTTATATGAACTCCAAGCTATGCAGAAAATTCACTAGTGTTGAGGTAAAAGTTGCTTCGAGGCAGATGGCCCCTCTTAAGGCCCCGGGCCCTGATGGGCTTTATGTGGCTTTTTTCCTAAAATTTTGGGATGTTATGGGGTAGTTAGTGATTAGGACTGTGTTGGCTATCTTAAATGAGAGAGCTTCCTTAAGTTCCATGGGAGATGCTTTGGTAGTTCTAATTCCTAAGGTTAAGCTCCCTGTGAAGGTTTCTGAATTTAGGCTTATTAGTCTTTGTAATGTGGTCTACAAAATCATTGCAAAGATGGTGGCCAATAGGATGAAACCCATTCTTGATGCTGTGATTTCAGGCCATCAGAGTGCTTTTGTCCCTAGGAGGTTGATTACGGATAATATTGTTGTGGTTCAAGAATAAGAAGTCAGGGTCTAATGGTTTCGTAGCTCTTAAGCTAGACATGAGGCTTATGATAGGGTTGAGTGGGGTTTTGTAACATCCCAGATTTTGGATAATTAATTTTATATATGTGAATATAAATTTTTTGATTGGACCAGATTGAACGGTCGAAAATGATGCATGAAAAAATTAAAAACTGAGGCAGTGAGTATCGCGACCTGGTCACCGCGACCACAGGTCGCAATGGGCCGCTCGCGATGAAACATGGAAATTTTGGCAGTGAGCATCGCGACCAGTCACCGCGACCACATATCGCGATGAACTGCTCGTGATGAAAATGTCAAATTCTGACAGTAAGCAACGCGACCACCAGCGCGACCAAGGTACCGCGAGGTGTGCTCGCGATGAAGGCGGTGTAAACGCTCCAGTGAGTACCGCGACCTGGTGGCGCGATCACAGGTCGCAACGACCGAAAAATATAAAAAAAAATTTGGCTTCTCGCAGAAGCCACAGAAAACACAGAACAGAAAGAAGAGAGAGGAGAGACCGAGAAAAAGAAAGAAAGAAGAGAAAGAAGAAGAAGAAAGAAATAAGAAGAAGAAGAAGAAGAAGAAGAAGAGAAGAGGAAGGAAAGAGAGAAGGAAAGAAAAGGAAAAAGGTAAAAGAGAAAGAGAAAAGGCAAAGGAAAAAGAAAACGTAGGAACGCGATTTGTCGAAAGGAAACGGTATCCAGGTTGGTGTACCTTCGTTTTCGAAAATCTTTACAAAAGTATTAATTATTTTTAATTTGAATCTGCAATTATTTCGATGATATTCAATTTTTATGCGTTTATATTATTTCGTTGAAATGATTTCTATTGTTGACTGCGTTTTGATTCTTACGATTCCGCTGAAATTGCTTGTTTTCGATTATTGTATAAATAATGTCGATTTTCCCATGAAAAATTTATGTTATTGAACTCGAATGTTTCCGTTGATGGTAAATATAGTGAATATTGAAAATAGTTTATTGTAACGGCCCTAGGATACTTAGACATAGAAATGGATATAGGATGTTGGTATACCAGCTGGGTTCAGTGAGCAGTACTGCGCCGATATTGATATGCTATTAATGCTTATTATGTACCTTCTCATGGATTCGTCCAGGGGCAGGGAGACACGTACCTCCTCACGGATTCGTCCTGAGGTTGGGAGACACGTACTTTCCTAAG
This sequence comes from Xanthoceras sorbifolium, assembly GCA_003430845.1. Classification (NCBI taxonomy): domain Eukaryota; kingdom Viridiplantae; phylum Streptophyta; class Magnoliopsida; order Sapindales; family Sapindaceae; genus Xanthoceras; species Xanthoceras sorbifolium. The sequence goes on from CM010611.1 coordinate 21,135,975, forward strand.
GATTCGTTCCTGGGATAGGGAGTTATGTACCTCTCTAGGTTTCGTACCCTCGTCCTAGAGTAGGGAGATACGTACCACTCTTAGGATTCGTCCTATGATGGGAGTTTGACCCATATTCCAGTCCGAGTATGTTGAGTATTCCAGCGGGCCAGATTTGAAGTGAAATGAAAAGTGTATTGAATAACGTTATTGATCGATTTTATATATGTTGATCTTATTGTTGAAATTAAAGTGATTAAAACTGTTTTATGCTTTGATTTTGAAGTTAAATTGTTTTGTAAATGATTAGTAACGAAAAGAGATATATTATAATTTGTTTCTTAATAAAAGTTATTTATGATTTTTCATATTTGAGTTTAGTGTACACCCACTAAGCTATATGCTTAGCGCGTTAGTTTTGTTTCTAACGCGTAGGTACCAGAGAGACTGAAGAGGCCAAAGACTGAAGAGGAGCTCCCTGCAGACAGAGGCGGAGAGTCACATTTTTGGGTAGATATTTATGTTCATGTGTAATATGATTGATATGCATGCATATACAGAAAGTCTGTAAATATGTTTTGTAATTATGTCCTGTAATAAATTAATTACGATTTCTGTCTTTCATTTTTAGCATGTTTGTAAATATTGAAGTCTGAATCGTTTTATTTGATATACTGTTATTGGAAAGTCGCACTAAACGGCAGAGTGCGCAATTGTTTGGAAATGATATTGAAGTGTTAATATGATTTTTTTTGTAATTGATTTGAATTGTGGAAAAACAGGTTTTGGGAAATCAGAAAAATAAACGGAACTCTGCCGAAATTTTTGTAAAAAGTTTATTCAATGGGCTCACTCGAAAATTAGTTTTAAAATTTTAAATTATGTGATTGTTCCAATGGATTGAAAATTTATTCGATGGGCTCACAATGATTTTGGAATTTATAAAATGAAATGAGAAAGTTTTGAAAACCGAGTAGTGCTCCCTGGGTCGATCCAGCCGGGTTGGGTCAGGGGGTGTTACAGGTTTATTGCAAGGGATGATGTTTTGGTTGGGGTTTGCTCAGAGTTGGGTAAATCAAGTCATGAAGTGTGTTACCTCGGCGGCCTACTCTTTCTCTATCAATGGAGAAGCTAGGGAAATGGTGGTTCCTTTTAGGGGTTTGAGATAGAGATGCCCCCTATCTCCCTATCTCTTCCCCTTCTGTGCAGAAGGTCTTTCCTCTATGCTATCTCGGGCTGGTCCAAGTGGGCAGTTACATAGCATCAAGGTTGCAAGGTAGGCTCCCCCTATTTCTCACTTGTTTTTTGCAGATGATAGTCTGTTTTTTGTGAGGGCTGTCATTGGTGAATACAGAGTTCTAAAAGGGATTCTGGACAGGTATGAAAAACTTATGGCCAATCTATTAATTTTGATAAGTCTGCCATTTCTTTTAGTCCTAATGTTGGTAGAAATGTCATTAACTCTGTGAGGGATATTTTTATGATTGAGGTTTTGTCTAGTTATGAAACATACCTAGGTTTGCCTTCTTCTATTAGTAGAAAAAAAGAGACAAGTGCTTGTGACTATAAAAGATAGGGTTTGGAATAAGCTTCAAGGGTGGAAAAGTAAACTCTTTTCTGCTGTGGGGAGGGAAATTGTGATTAAAGTTGTTTCCCATGCTGTCCCTACCTATGCTATGAGTGTTTTTTAGGCTTCCTTTCTCTTTGGGGGCTGAGTTAAGGAAGTTATTTGCTGATTTTTGGAGGGGTTTAGGGAATGATAAGAAAAAAATGCATGGTTTGGCTTGGGGTAAAATGTGACAGCCAAAAGATCTTGGAGGCATGAGGTTTAGAGATGTTGAAGCTTTTAATCAAGCCATGTTAGCTAAACAAGGATGGAGACTAATTTGTGCTCATACTTCTTTAATGGCTAGGGTCCTTAGAGCCAAGTATTTTCCCCACTGTTTCCTTTCTCTATTGCAATCTTGGTTCTAATCCCTCCTTTATTTGAAGGAGTATTTTCTGGGGGAGGAGTGTTCTTTTGAAAGGTATTAGGTGGAAAATTGGTGATGAGACTGGTATTGATATTTATAAGGACCCTTGGCTGCCCCGGTCTCTCACTTTCAGAGTCATTTCCCCTAAATGGTTACTTGAGGGCGGTTCTGTTTGTAGCCTGTTTGATGGTCCTGGTTTGTGGTGTGAGGATCTAGTGAAGATGTATTTTCTCCCTGAAGAGGCAGATTTAATCCTTAGTTTGCCTCTGAGTTCCAACCCTGGCCAAGACTCTATTATGTGGCATTACGATAAAAGGGGTTTCTTTCCAATTAAGAGTGCTTATAAGTTGGCCTTGGTAGCTCATGACCAGCAAGCTACTTCTAGTTCCAGTGGTGTTATATCTTGGTGGAAGAAGCTATGGCCCTTGAAAATCCCTGTTAAAATCAGAATTTTTATTTGGAAAGCATGCAAGAATATCCTTCCTACTAGTTCTTTTCTCTGGCATCGAAATGTTGGTGCCTCTGCTGTTTGCTCTTTGCGTGGTGTGCCTACTGATACTGTTGACCATGCTCCGTGGTCCTGTAAAAAACTGATGCCTTACTGGTCTTCTTGTGATCTATTTTGAGCCCTCTGTCAAATCAAAGTTGTTGGTTTTCTTGACAGAATTTTGTGGTTAGTTTCTGTTAAGGATTGAAACTTTGTTTCTCATTTTGTTGTTGCTGCTTGGATGGTGTGGTGTGACATGAATGCTACTGTCTACGGTGGTAAAGCCTTTAAAGGAAGAGATATTTGGCTGTGTGCTGGGGATATTTTTTTCTAAAATTGAGGTTTCTGGGTTGGAGTCCTCTTGTACCCTTCCTCCTGTTTCTGGTTTAATAGGCAATCAGCCATCTTGGCAACCCCCTCATGTTGCCTCTTTCAAACTTAATGTGGATGCAGCTGTTGACAGAGGTAGAAATTGTATAGGTGTGGGTATTCTTGTTCGTGATGATCTGGGGGAAGTGGTTCTGGTTGCGTCCTTGTTTTTCTCTGGTTCTTTTGCTGCAGACATTGCTGAAGCCAAAGCTGTTTTGGAGGGCCTTAGACTTACTGCTGACAATGGTTGCTTTCCTTTGCTAGTTGAGTCTGACTCCCTTTCTGTTGTGCAACTAAGTAATGGTCTGGTTGTCTCCAAGAGTGATATTGCTAATTGGATTGCTGATATTCAGGAATTCCTTTTCTCTTTTGATATAGTTTCTTTGTCTCATGTTCCTAGGCTCCGTAATGTTGCATCTCATAAGCTTGCTAAAAGAGCTGTCATCTCTTGTGTTTTTGAATTTTGGTTTTTTGACTTTCCTGGCTAGCTTTCTAGGTTAGCCAGGTTTGATGTTTCTATTTCTTTGCCTGGTTAGGGCTCTATAAAGTTAGTTCTTTTTCAAAAAAAAAAAAAGCTCCTATCTTATTCCTAATGTAAACGGTTTTTGATAATAATAAAAGTTCTTTTTTTATAAAATAAAATTCAGAAATATCATAAACTTTGTGCTTATTTTTTAATTTTTAGTGAAACTCTTTAAATTCTAACAACTTTCTCCTACATTTATCTATACACGCAAATAAAATAAGTCCCATGATGTTGATTGATTACTGTGAAACTCTTCAATCAATTAAAGTTGGTACTTAAAATGTAAGATTGATAGCTATTATATTGCATTCGTGGGATATTTACGGTTAAATTTGTGGTTTTTTAATGTATATAAAAATTTATTTGTACATAAGTTACACACACTTGGAGTATGATGATAAATAGCATGGAAACGATTTTCTTTCTTCTTATTTTATTTCTTTAAAGAAAAGCAACATCCAAACATTTGTTAATTTAAGTATGCAATTATGAGAAAGTTAAAAAAAAAGAGCTCGCACATCCGCTCATAGATCAAGTGGCAGTGTACGTCCCTATTCACTTTAATGGTGAGAATTCAAGTCCCACTATCAGAGATTTACTAGTATGTTTGAACAATTTTCTCAATTTATTATGAGAATATAGGAGTTTTCTTCATTTGTTGTGGAAGTAAAATCTCTCTTGGTTATGCTACGTGTGTAGTGATTGTATAATTAAAAAAAAAAAGGCGGGTATAATCAATCCATATTGCCACCATATAAGAGCATTAGTAGATGAAGGATTCTCACGTAAGGAAGTAAATATTGATACTTTGACTCAAATATTCTCGATATTTTGAAAGGATCAATATTAAAGATATCCTTGAACATCCCTATATTTTAAGGATATTGACAATTTTTCCACTATTTTCAAAAATTTAGACCCCTAATATTTTTATCGAAACCGACAATTATTTTCTTGTTCTCACGTTAAGAAAATGTCATGACAATTTGTATTCATTGAGCAGCGAATATGCTAAATGAACAACATTCTCGGCCTCATAAACCAAGTTGTCAAATAAAGTATAACTTCTTTAATTTAATAATTTTATTTATTTAATAAATATTGTTGGTTCTGACTTTGGATAAAGAAATAAATTAACAGTATTCAGTGGCAGAGCCCTATACAAGTTGGGCTCGGCAGTAGCCCATTCCAAATCTTTCCGAATTTTTTTTATTAAGACTAAACTTTTTAAAATTTAAATATATATATATATATATATTCAAACAATTATAATTAGTTTAGGATTTAGAGTCGGAAGAGGACACGACTTGAACCCACAACTTCAAGAGTGTAAATATAAGGGACAAACCACTGGATCAACCTCATCTTATCATATATATATAAATATATATATATATATATATATATTAATAATTAATAATTAATAATTTAACTAAAATGTATACACATCTTCCTATAAATTTATTTAACAATATATATTTTATTAAAAATAAGTTGTCTACTCCCGTGTGCACGATCTCGACATTTACTTACATTACGGAAGTCGTCTACCCATACTGATTGCACTTTTTATACGCAATGATAGAACAATATGTATATATCATGATTAGAATCTTGGTAGTTTGAAGGAGCTTGTGAGGCTCCACCACCAAAGCAAGTGATCATTGATACCATTTTTTATTATTATTTACATGTAATTGCATACTTAAATCAATGAAGTATATATTTGGCTATTGCTTTTTATTTTTTATTTTTTTATTTAAAAGAAAGAAAATCATTTTCGTAGGTGGTGCTAATTATCATCATATTCCAAGTGTGTAAAAGTGTACAAATCAATTTATATATCATTATTATACGTTACCATAAATTGATACCATAAAGTTATTAACAATAAATAATGCACAAATACAATAAAATACTTTAAAAAGACAATATATAAGGTTGGTCTAATAGCATGCCCCTTACACTTATACTTTTGGATTGTGAGTTCAAGTCGTATCTCCCTCCTTCAAATCCCGAATTAATTATAATAGCTCAAAAAAAATTACATTTTAAATTCTAACTTTCATTGATTGAAGAATTTCAAAGTAATCAATCAACATACATTATTATTAGGGATATCATTAGTGGTGGGTTACGCGGTGGTCATTCAGGATGATAAATGTTTGGTGGTGGGTGCCGCAACTCAGAACTATAAATCTCTGGTTTCGGTAGAGGTTGCTGAGGCTATGGCTTTATTACAAGGTGTTTGTTTTGCTGCGGATATGGGTGTTGGTCCTATTGGGATTAAGTGCAACTCCTCATCCATTGTTTATGCGATTAATTCTAGATCTATCCCTCGTTCAGATGTGGGCCTAGTTTTAGCTTATATTTTTCATTCTTTTGCATGTGTCTGTTTTACATGTTAGTTTTGTTTCTCGTAAGTGTAATACGGTTACCCATAATTTAGCTAGATTTAGTTTGTCAGTGGTTGAGCCTATGTTTTTGTTAGAGGACTCTCCTCCTTGAGTTAAGGATTTAGTTGCGGTTGAAGCTTCGAACCAGTTGTAAGTTGGTTGGTTTGTTGGGTTTAATATATTTTCCCTTAGTTAAAAAAAAAATCAACATATATTATTATTAGGGATATTGTTAAAATCCCCCCTATAATTTAGTGTATTCATTAAAATCTTCCATCTAGTTTTATTTATGGCCTAAAGCCTCCCTCCCCTAAGTTCATTTTATAACCAAAATCCCCCTTATCGTCATTTTTAATTACCAAAATACCATTAATCGTTAACTTTTCAGTTAGGAATATTATTAAAATCCCCGTCTAATTTAGTGTATTAGTCAAAATCTTCTCATAATTTCATTTATGATCGAAATCTTCCTGTAGTTTCATTTTATAGTCAATGTTTCCTTTACCATCAGTTTTAATTATCAAAATACTTTTAACCGTTAAATTTTTTGTTAAAAACTTTACGGCGCCAATGATATATATATATATATATATATATATATATATATATATCAAATTTAGATATTTTAATTTATAATATCAATGAATCTCCACCGTCCATCATATGATGTATGGTAGAGATTAAATATAAAATATTAAACAATTAAAAAATTTTAAAAAAAATTCAAATTTAAAAAATATAAAATCTATGGAGATAGACGGTAGAGGTCCATTTTTAAATTTTTTATGTATTTTTTTAAAATAATATTTTGTATTTATGATCTCTACTATCCATCTATGGAGATGGACAATGAACATTTATCTTTTTATTTTTTATTTTTTTTTAAAAAATTATGTAATTTTTTTAATTTTTTTTTTTTTGGGTTTATGATCTCCACCATCCATCTATGAACAGTGGAGATCTAACTTTTTAAAAAAAAAAAATTAAAAATTTTAATTTTAAAATTTTTTGTTAAAAACTTTAGAGCACCAAGTTTTAATTTATAATATTAATTTATGGACGGTATATATCAAATATAAAATATTAAAATAAAAAAAATTTGGATCTCCACCGTCTATATCTGTAGATGGATAGTAGAGATTATAAGCACAAATATTTTTTAAAATATATATATATATATATATATATATATATAAGAAATTAAAAATTAAAAAATGGACCTCCACGGTCCATCTCTATAGATTTTTAATTTTTTTAATTTTTAATTGTTTAATATTTTATATTTGATCTATACTGCCCATCATATGATGGATGATAGAGATTAATTGATATTATAAATTAAAATATTTTAATTTAATATATATAAATATTTACCTTTATATCCTAGTGCCCTAATGTTTTTAATAAAAAAATTAATGGTTAGGAGAAAAATTGACTATAAAATGAAACTAGAGAGGGATTTTAATCATAAATGAAACTAGAGAGAGATTTTGACTAACACACCAAATTAGAGGAGAATTTTAATAATATTTCTGACTGAAAAGTTAACGGTCAATGGTATTTTGATAATTAAAACTGACAATAGGGGAAATTTTGGCTATAAAATGAAATTATATGAGAGATTTTGGCCATAAATGAAATTAGAGAGGAAATTTTAATGAATATACCAAATTATAGGGGTTATTTAAATAATATCCCTATTATTAATTTATTTTCATCAATAAATATATTTACTTAAAAAAAATAAGATTACTAATTTACTTTAATTGTGACTAAAAATGCCAATAATAGTAATACGATGCAATTGCAACTTCTCTATTTCCATTAATACCGTGGGATGCATTTTTTATAATATTATACAAAAGTTTCAACCGCATTATTATCTTTATGTTAGATTGTAGTGATACAATTTCATACACCAAAATTTTGCTTTTTGTTTAACTTTTTTTTTAATATTTTCAGTTACATTGTGAAGTGTATGTGGTTTGATTTCTTTACTGATCAAAATAATTCTTTTAAATTATATTTAAATTGTTTGACATCCATTTAAATATATTTTTTTAATAGTTGTTATATATCAAATTTTATTAAGCCCAGAGATATTAAAAAAACCCAATGGAACCTGGTAAACCAACGAAGGCCAATAAGCTGAAGAGACTAATAAAGCCCAATATGATAATCAAGTCCTTTCCAACAGATGTAAAGAGAAAAGCTCTATACGAGCTGCCACACCTAAACTACCTGAAAGAGTTATGCGCCACCTCTCATCAACAGCATAACCCTAGCTCTCATGACACCTAGCTTGACGCTCCAGTAATAGAAAGAATCCCAAGAATGACGGGATTCGACCTTGTCAACTCGCAAAGTCTCAATTAAACTCAATCTCCTTGATTTCAGCAAGCATGCTTCAATTAGAAGATGATTCTTAGGAATATAGTTTAATCCCTAATTTCTGGTAATTACATTCTATGTAAAACAGGTCGACTCCACCCCTTCACACTATAAAATGGCGGATTATCACTGTTATAAAGGTTACAAATTTTCTCAAAAAGCAAACACATATAGCGAGCTCGACTTAAATATAAATAACAGTGGATGTAGGCATTCTCCTCAGCTGAACCACTTTAAAAATCTCTTGTGTCAATCTTACTTTATTATTTTTTCCATTTAATTCACTCTTATTTATGTTTACCAGATTCACACGTCAATATTTTAGCGCTAGAAGGAGGGCCCCGTTTGAGGAATCAAACCTCCATTTCCAGTAAACTGGGAATGAGGAGAAAGAGAAGACGCCTGATCCGAGTGTGAGGACCTACGCGGATGTGATGAGGCAGCAAGCGTTAGATAAGGAGAAAGAGAAGACGCGTGATCTTAGTGTGAGGACCTATGCGGATGTGATGAGGCAGCAAGCGTTGGAGAAGGAGGAAGAAGAAACGTTAAAAGCCATTGCTCAAGCTTGGCTAGTTAGAAGACCCCCACCTTCTGGAGCGACTTGATCGTTAGCTATGACTGCAGGATCTGCCAACTCAAGGGTAGCATTTTCGTCCTGTGCCCCATCTCTTCCATCAGGAATCCCAATGGCACCAGCATCTCGCATTTCCTCAAAACTCTCAATTAGCCCGCCAACAGCTGGACCGAGAAAGTTAAGTACTGGAGCCAGATGCTGTAAAGAAGGTCATTTTGTGCGTCATCTTGCAACGCCACTTTCTCCTTCTCCAAATACTTGTCCTTCTGAGCAAGCTCTTTACTCTTTTTGGCAAAATTTTCCTTTAGCTTCTCAACGAGCTCCCGAGAGTGATCCAACCCGCCTCTAGCCCACTCAAGATCGACTTACAACTCATTAATCGTGGCAGTGGACCCCTTCACCTCCAACTCCAAGGCTTTTCTAAGGACCTGGCATTCCTAGACCTCTGCTGCCAGCTGCTTTTCGCGTCCTGCCTCAGCAAGCGAGCTCTTTCCTTGCCTTCATGAGCTCATCACACAGCTCCCTTCTCTCCGCCTCATTCCTCTCAGTCTCGAGCATATCCTTGTACGCGAGGCTAGCGGACTAAAAAATAAAAGTGTAACATCCCGGATTTCGGATAATTAATTTCATGTAATGTGAAAATAAATTTTATAATTGGAAGGGGTGTAAATGTAATTAAAAGTATGTTTAATTTTATGATTTCCAGGTGGACCAGATGGAATGGTCGAAAATGATGCAAGAAAAAGGAAAACTGAAGCAGAGAGCATCGCGACCTGGTCACCGCGACCACAGGTCGCGATGGCTTGTTCGCGGTGAAAAACGAGATTTCTGGCAGTGAGCATCGCGACCAGTCACCGCGACCACAGGTCGCGATGAGCTGCTCGCAATGAAAATGTCAAAATCTGGTAGTGAGCAACGCGACCACCAGCGCGACCAAGGGACCGCGAGGTGTGCTCGCGACGAAGGCGGTGCGAATGCTCCAGTGAGCACCGCGACCTGGTGGCGCGACCACAGGTCGCGACGACGGTCGCGGTAGCGAAAAAAATATAAAAAAAAAAAAGAAGAGGCTTCTCGTAGAAGCCAGAAAAATAGAAACAGCAAGAAGAGAGAGAAGAGACCGAGAAAAGAAAAGAAAAAGAAGAAGAAGAAGAAGAAAAAGAAAGAAAAGAAAGAAGAAGAAAGAAGAAAGAGAAAGAAGAGGAAGAGGAAGGAGAAAAGAGGAAGGAAAGAGAAAAAGGAAAGGAAAAGGAAAAAGAAATCGTAGAACCGCGACTTCTCGAACGAAAAACGGTTCCCAGGTTGGTGTACTTTTGTTTTTGAAACCTTTACGAAAAGTATTTCGTTGTCATTTTCGTTTTCGTTTTCGTATTTATTTTCGTTGTCGTTTTCGATTTCGTTAAAAGTTTTCGATTTCGATGTTCGTATAAAAAGTGTTTAGTTTATATGAAAAATTTATGGGCACGATTCTATTATAGATCGCATTTTGATTGTATTTCGAATATGTCGATTTCGTTAGAAATATTTGATTTATACTTTGGTACGACTATTGTTTATTTTCTTGAAAAGTTTTGTGTGAAGTGTATATTTATTGAGTGAGTGACTATTGATTTGTAACTGATTGTGAAAATAGCTTATCGAAACGGCCCTAGGATACTTAGACATAGAAATGGATATAGGAGGTTGGTATACCAGCTGGGTTTTACTGAGCAGTACTGCGCCGCTATTGATTGCTATTGATGATATTCATGTACCTCCTCATGGATTCGTCCAGAGGCAGGGAGACACATACCTCCTCAGGATTCGTCCTAGGGGTTGAGAGCCACGTACCTTCCTAAGGATTCGTTCCTGGGATAGGGAGTTATGTACCTCTCTAGGTTCCGTACCCACGGTCCTAGAGTAGGGAGATACGTACCACTCTTAGGATTCGTCCTAGGGTGGGAGTTTGACCCATATTCCAGTCCTAGTATGTTGAGTATTCTAACGGGCCAGATTTGAAGTGGACTGAAAAGTGAATTGAATGAGTTTATTGATCGAATTTATATATTGACCTCATTATTGAAATTAAAGTGATTAAAATTGTTTTATGTTTTGATTTTGAAATTTAATCGTTTTAAAAATGATTAGAAGTGAAAAAGACATATATTTTGTGAGTTGTTTTCCCATTAAGAGTTATTTATGATATTTCATATTTGAGTTTATAGTACACCCACTAAGCTATATGCTTAGCGCGTTAGTTTTGTTTCTAACGCGTAGGTACCAGAGATCCTAAAGAGGCAAAGGATTGAAGAGAAGCTTCCTGCAGACAGAAGAGTAGAATCACAACTTTTGGGTAGATGTTTATGTTTAAGTGTACTATGTTTGATAGACATGCATATACAGAGGATTTGTAAATATGTTTTGTAACTAATTGTTTATCGATTTCCGTTCCTCATTTTAGAATATTTGTAAATGATGACTTTTGAATTATTTTATTTTATAAACTGTTTGTGAAAGTCGCACTAAACGGCAGAGTGCGCAAGTGTTTGAAAATGAGATATTGAAGTGTTGTTGAGATTTGTTTTTGAATTGATTTGTTGAAAAACAGGTTTTGGGAAATCCGAAAAACAAACGAAACTCTGCCGAATTTTTGTAAAAAGTTTATTTAATGGGCTCACTCGAAAACGATTTTTAAAATAATAAACTCTATAGTTTCCAATGAGTCAAAAATTTATTTTATGGGCTCACAATGATTTTGAAATGTATATGAATTTAGAAAGTATTGAAAACCGTGTGGCGCTCCCTGGGTCGGTCCGGCCGGGTCGGGTCAAGAGGTGTTACAAAAAGAGAAAAAAAAGGGAGTACGCAGAAGCTCGATAAAAGGAAGAAAGGAACCTATGAGCTTACAATTACCATGAGAGTGTGTCGGAGCAAAGTATGGCGGAGGTCCATCCCCCTGTCATTCTCGATGCGTTAACTCAGATCTCTAGTAAGGAAATCCCTATAGAGGATCGGAGCCCATTTTAGATACTCCCTCGCAATGGGACCAAGGCCCTAACTTGAAGAAGAAGGGGCGACATAAGCTGCATTGACTTGGACCATCTCGGAGGAGCGAGAAGGCAACCTCTTTCTAACAGGCTGCTCCGTTGCAACATCGAAATTAACCCCTTCCCTTTACTGTGGTCGCCCGTAGAGAAAATAGGAAGGGGTGGTAGAGAAGATAAAGGAGGTCCCTTCGGAAGTAGGGGTTGGCCATCTTAGCTGAGCTCCCCCACCTTAGCTTTCTCCGAAGAAGTTATGAAGGGAGAAGCATTAAAGCCCCTCTTGGCTGTGGGACACTTCGTCACATTCAGCCTTCTCATTTGATGTTGTTGTTGTAGGTATTATTGCTAGCGCTGTTGTTGTTGTTGTTGCGAAGTACTTGTTGTTGTTATTGCTGGCCCTGCTGGTGTTGTTACGGATGGCAAGATCGTGTGCGAGCTGGCTCCTGAACCTGCTCGTCAAACTCAGTCGTTTTTCCTCCCGAGCTTGGAATGTATGGATTAGCGACCTCTTGAATATCGTGCTCAATATCGAGCCGAAGCACCTCTCTACGATCAGGAGCGAGCATAAAGCTAACCAACAGCTCTTCTGTGATCTGCCTGTGTTCAACGAGCTCATTTGGTTCGCTCGGGATCAAAGTCTTGAGAGCTTCAAGCACTTCCCTTTTCTCCCCAAAAATTATAGAATCTTGACATGTACCATCTGCAAATAAAGAAAGAAGAAATGAGTAAAAAACAGTTAACATGCAAGCCGACTCTATTGACACCTGCAAACTAGACTTACTAGACGTCAATATGAAGCTCTTGTTTTCGATAAGCTCGATCTCTGGCCCCCTAATAAAGAAGTAGGTCATTTTGTAACTCCCTACATTCAGCCCAGAGTTCGCCTGCAGCAACTCCTTATACTCATCTGCTCGCATACCAAGGTAGTATATCCCATCATATGGAGTTCCCTCAAGCAAGCCCCTTGGTAGGGGACACTTCTTCAGAGAGTAACAAAACCTAATGATGTTGTCACTCAGAGGAGAGACCCCATGCTTCCTAAACAAGAGATAAAGGGTAATTAACTGAGCATAAGAGTTGTGGGTAAGCTACATCGGAGCGAGCTTCAGAAGGTTTAAGACATCAATGAGGAAACCTGGGAAAGGAAACCTTAGCTCAGTGAGCAGATGATACTGGATGATCGCTATATAGCTAGGGGAAAGATAGGCAGGCCTATTTGTTATGTCAGGTACCAGCACTTTATGTCCCCTTAGGAGGTGGAAAGTCTCTGTAAAACACTTCCAATACCTTCCGAAAAATCTTGAAGAGGGCTGACAGGAAGGTTTCAACCCTCTATTGTAGCCTTCTATAAGTGGCCCTTGGAAGGACACCTCCCCGAGGGGCGTAACTTCCTGACTGCCTGAGACGGAAGCCTCTGCGCCTTCATGCTTGCGATGCTTCCGATTGCTCGAGCTAGACATCTATAACAAGGAGAAGCCTAAGGTAAGCCAGTTAGCCAAAAAGAAGCCTAGACACCTACAGCGACCTAAAGCTCAAGCTAGAAGCGTCAAAGGGCCATGGTTATTTGACTCGACTCAAAAAAAAAAAAAACTACAACTTTTAGGCCCTCAGGAAGATTCAAACATATCGAAGAATCCAAACGAAGGACTCAGGAAACCATAAAAGCGAAGAAAAACAAACACAACAACATAACAAAGAAAAAGAAAGGAAGAACTCATCGTAAGTAAGTGAGGCCTGATATTCATTGTAGACGGATCACGCACAAATCCTCATCACACGAAGAACGAAGCTCCAGAACATTTCTGGTGATCGGGAATGGCGCACAGAATCAAGAACCGGTTTCCTTGAAGACTGCCTTTGAAAAAAAGGGAAAGAGATTTTGTAGGATAAGTTCTGAAGCCTAGTGAAAATAGAAGAAAAATAATGGAGAATGCCCTATATATAACCAAAAATTGTTACATATATATTAGGTACTATTACATATATATGCCCTATTTTTCCTTATAGTATACCAGCGGATTGATGTAACAAAGAAAATATTTTTGGGTTAAAACTGTTACATATATATTAGGTACTGTTTTTGAACCATAGAATTGGTGGATTCAATTAGCACCACTTTAATTGACTTACGGTATCTACTATCTTTAATTGCTTGTCATCACATATAACAAGCTTTATTGCAGCTGTTTGATCACTAATTCGCATTAGACGTATTCCAGGAGAGTCTAGGAACTGAAGATCTTTACCAAAATGAACCCATCTTTTATAAAAAAAAAAATGAGAAATGTTTTATTAATTCATTATAGTTGGACATAAGACAGATGTGTAAACAGAATGATAAGTTCATAATTTTCCTTTTTGTTGGTAAAGAATAAAGTTTTTAAAACCACATAGCAATGAACTTTCAAACCACTACAAGTTTTTTGATAACTGAAACGATATTCAACTTAGTTTATCTCAAAGTAACAGTTTATAAGTTCTTAAGTTCCACTGCAACAAAGTAAAGAAAGAAAATACTACAACAAAGGCATTTTGAAAAACGATGTTCCCTTTCAATTCTTGTCTCCACCAACCTATATTAAGAGGTTTAAGACAACAAATATACAAATTATCACGATAACATGGAAATATGCAAGACATAACAGTTTATAATTAGAAACAAAGTTAAATATTGTAGGAGTGTCGGATTAAATAAACTTGCAAAATAGTCAAAATAAAATCACAAAATGTTTCAGGAAATAAAAAAAGTCCATCCAATTAAAATAGAGGAGCTTTGATCTATTGTGCACTACCGCCTGCACCAGTATTAGTCTCGTTGGTGGTTTGAGAATGGTCAACAAACTGGCATGTCACGCGGTTATGTCCTAACTGCTTGCAAGAACCGCATTTCCTCTATCAACGTACCAGAACTTCTTGACTAATAGGAGAGCTTGGCTCAGGAACTGTAGTTCTTCGACGCAGGTTTGGGCAACCTAAACGATTGTGACCAACTTCACCACATTTTATACATTTGTTCAACCGTTGAATTTCACCACTCGAAGGTATCCTGGATTGTCTAGGCCTTCCTGACTGCCTTCTACCTGTTGGTGGTAGTACAACCTGACTGCTTACCTTTGTAGGTACATCCCATTGAGATTGATTGAGAACTGAATTAATTGGTGGTGCATATGCAGTCTTCAGCTAGTAAGTGTTGTAGTACTTGTAGCATAGACAATTAAAGTCTATCCTCAAGGACCTGTACAAAACAACATATAGACACATGTCAAATGTTAATACAACGGAACACAAGGAAGTTGGCTATGCAATGGACAATTAATTTACAGTCATATTATACCTAGTTACTGCAATAGCGTGTTTACAAGCAAGCTGGTCTAAGTCCCACTGTCGGCAAAAGCACGTCATTTGTTCAACATCAACCAATCCATCATGCTCGCTATCTTTTACAACATATCTAATCATGTTAATAAGATTCACGTGGAATGATAAAGACTGACCATACCTAGTCTTGTAGTGATTAGAAGTTGAACTTGTAAGATGTGAACTATTTGTTGCCGCCTTCTCACATCATTCGTAGAACCATCTTTGAAGCATATCCCTCAAGAACTTTATTAATGCGGTGATTGGCAACCCTCGTGCTCTCTTTATGCAATTATTCAGTGCCCCAACAATATTTGTTGTCATCATTTGGTACCTCCGACCTGGCATATAAGCACGTGCCAACCTATGAACTCCAGCTTCCACTAACATGTTGTAAGCACTTGGTTTAGAATTTTTAATTTAGATTAATGTTGCATCACAAATGTTAGCTTGATACGCGTATGCAGCCTTGCCACAAAGGTTTAAGATATCCTGACGTCCCCTACAGTGCTTCTTGAGGTTCTGTTTAAGATGATAAATACAAATCCCGTGAGGGACACTAAGGTAGACGGACTCCATTGCCTTTGAAATGCTTTTATATTGATCGGAGACAATGACCAAGTCATTAGGAACACCAAATGCCTCCCACATTTGTCTCAAAAACCATGTCCAGCCATCTTCGAACTCACCATCCCTTACTCCAAATGCCAACGCGTAAACCATTTAATCTCCATCCATGCATGTAGCAACGTAGATAACGCCGGTAAATGCACCTTTCAAATGGATAGCATCTATAGCTATGACTAGTCGTATTACTGACTGAAATCCCTGGATACAAACCCCAGTGCGAGGAATGAATACAATAAATTGATAGTTTAAGTTCGTATGAATTGTTGTCACGGTACCTAATATGCCCAACACACCCACATTAGCAACAAAACCAAAAAAAAAATTCAAAATTGCTACCATAGTACTTGGATTTGACACTCTGAGCATATGAAAATATGATGGAAGGAGCTGGTACGAATCCTCCGGGCTACCATACAGAACCTTCTTAGCATGCTCTTTGACTCGCCAAGCCTTATTATACATTAGATGAACACCATGTTGCTCCTTCATCTCTGAAATTATGTCAACGGGTCGAATGACACGACCTTTGGTGTTAACTTTTGATGCAGACATCTCCCCAATGATACCGAAACTGACACACCGCTAGTGTGAATCATAAACATCCAATGTACATGTGTGAATACCGGCAAATTTCTTCACATGCCAAACCGAGCAATTCGCTTTACGTTTCGCTCGGAGGACAAACGTACAGTTAATGTCCCTGCACCCTGCCTCAAATCGTTTATTCGTCGACTATCGTATCCTGAAATTGAACTTCTCATAGAGGGCAAATTTACCCAACTCTAACTTCATTTTTTCCTTGCTTTCAAAAATCCGCCCTTTAAACAAAGGCAAATCTACTGAAGTAGAAGCTCCAATGCATGTTGGTTGAATAAAATACTGATCTGCACCTAGCAAAACCCACCGAGACTGGACACCATCAACTGTAGGATGAAACTGAGGAGCTGCTGCTGCGAAAGGCCAATTTGCAAATACACCAACTGGATAACCACCTGCACCTGCTCCAACTGGTTGACTGTTTATGTTGTCCATGCCTCCGGCATACTCATCAGAAAAATGCTTTATGTTGTTAGTATTGGTGGGTAACAACAAAATTCCATCATCATCAGATGAATTAGAATGATTACCATCTTTAGTTTTTTTATCCTCATCCATAATCACCGGTGCAAACTCGTGATCTCTATCCGATATGTGAGGAATTGATTCTAAATGTCAGCTACATCCACTAGCAACTGAAAATTGAGTTCCAAATGGAGGAGGACATGCTAGAGGGGATTCTCGTAGTATCGGTGCAGGTGCCATAGTAGGATCTCTAACATTGTTGTCCACATTTTCCACAAGATCTATATATACCTCCGGAATATGTAGTGCATCAAGCAACAAAAATGTAACATCATCGTTGCCCAGAATTTGTAACTTTCTCGGGTTATGACTCCAAGCGACCGTACTGATGCCTATGTCATACCGTGTAATGTCAATGTTAAACTTCCAATATATCAACTCAACCAAACCCTGTAAGTTTCAACCCTTTAGAAACCAGTACCCCAACCAGTGAACCACCAACATAATCTAGATCATCTCATTGTCCATTATAGTTGAGTAGAAGCTTACGAGTATTCATTTCCTGAAATAAGAGACAAAAATTAAGAAAATGCAACATTTCACAAAAAACATTAATAAAAGTGAATTTCACTGATAATGTTTCACTCCAAATATTTCAGTAACAACATTTCACTGAAAACAATTACACCTTAAATATTTCACAAATAAACATTTCACTAACCAATATTTTACTAACATTGTAACACCCCCCGACCCGACCCGGCCGGACCGACCCAGGGAGCGCTACACGGACTTTCAAAATTTTTCAAAACTTCATTTTACATTTCAAAATCATTGTGAGCCCATAAAACAGTTTAGAAATCCTTTTCAAGTGAGCCCATAGCAATAAATAAACTTTTTACGAAAATTCGGCAGAGTACCGTTTGTTTTTCGGATTTCCCAAAAACCTGCTTTTACACAAATCAATCCAAAATTTACATTTTTCACAAACACTTCTATAACACTTTCAAACAGTTGCGCACTCTGCCGTTTAGTGCGACTTACCATCACAATTTATAAAATAAAACAAATCATAGAATAATTAATTGCAAAACATATTACAAAATGTATTTACAAATCCCCTGTATATGCATGCTTTCAGAATATATATATATACATAACACAATATAGCTACCCAACTGTACAAATCTCTGGGACTCTGTCCGCAACTCTTTATCTCTTCAGTCCTTAGCCTCTTCCGGATCCCTGGTACCTACGCGTTAGAAACAAACTAACGCGCTAAGCATATAGCTTAGTGGGTGTACTATAAACTCAATTAAATAAATCACAATATAAATATCTTTTAAGAATAAATAAACCACAATATATATATATATAATTTATTTCGAATCAATTTCAAAATCAAATAAATTTCAAAATCAGAGCATTTAAACAAATTCAATCACTTTAATTCCAATAATGAGGTCAACAATGAATGCTATCAATAAAATCATTCGGTTCCCTTTTCAATTCCAATCAATTCTGGCCCGCTAGAATACTAAACATATACGGACTGGAATATGGGTCAAACTCCCAACCCCCAGGACGAATCCTGAGGAGGTACGTGTCTCCCTACTCTAGGACCGTGGGTACGGAACCTAGAGAGGTACATAACTCCCTATCCTAGGAACGAATCCTTGGGAAGGTACATGGCTCCCAACCCCCAGGACGAATCCTGAGGAGGTACGTATCTCCCAGCCTCTGGACGAATCCAAGAGGAGGTACATCAGAATCATCAATATCAATCAATCAGTATCGGCGCAGTACTGCTCAGTAAAACCCAGCTGGTATACCAACCTCCTATATCCATTTCTATGTCTACGTATCCTAGGGCCGTTTCCGATAAACGATATTCGCAATAAATTTCACAATAGTTACTCAGTAAACAATAGTTGCTCAATAACATATAAGTCACATAGTAATCTTCAGGCATCATACTCAATAATTTTTCGAAAATCTCCATCAGTTATAATTTTGAACGAAATCGAAATGTTCGAAAACGAAATCGAAATACGATCTATCACAAAATCAGTCCAAAACCAACAATAAAGACATCAAACATCGATTTTTCATATACAATATACAATTTCCATACTAATAATCGTAAACGATATCTTCCAACGAAATCAAAAACGAAAACGGAAACGAAAACGAAAACGAAAACTTTCAATACAATCGGAAACGAAAACGAAAACAAAAACTAAAAACAAAACAATAATGAAAGACTTTTCGTAACGATACCGAAAACAAACGTACACCATCCTGGAATCCGTGTTTTCGTTCGACAAACCGCGGTTCCACGATTTCTTTCCCTTTTCCTTTCCTTTTCTCTTCACCTACACCTTTCTTTCTCTTCTCTTTCCTTCTTCTTCTTCTTCTTCCTTCTCTTTCTTCTTCTTTCTCTCCTTTCTTTCTTTTTCTCGGCCTTTTTTCTCTCTTTTCAGTGTTCTGTGATTTCTGGCTTCCTCGAGAAGCCACTTCTTTTTTTTTATATTTTTTTCGCTACCGCGACCGCTGTCGCGACCTGTGGTCGCGCCACCAGGTCGCGATGCTAACTGGACCATTCGCACCGCCTTCATCGCGAGCGCGCCTTGGTCGCGCTGGAGCTCGCGTTGCTCACTGCCCGAATTCGACGTTTTCATCGCGATCAGTTCATCGCGACCTGTGGTCGCGGTGACTGGTCGCGATGCTCACTGCCAGAAATCGCGTTTTCCACCGCAAGTGAGCCATCGCGACCTGTGGTCGCGATGCTCTCTGGTTCAGTTTTCAATTTCTCATACATCAATTTTTCATACATTTAATTACATTTTCACCCCCTCAAATAGTAAAATGTATTTTCACATATATAACATTAATTACCCGAAATCCGGGATGTTACAAACATACTTTTCACTAATCTACATTTCACTAACCTATATTTCACTAACATACATTTCACTAATCTACATTTCACTAACATACTTTTCATTAACCAATATTTTACTAACATACTTTTCACTAATCTACATTTCACTAACCTATATTTCACTAACATACATTTCACTAATCTACATTTCACTAACATACTTTTCACTAACCTATATTTCACTAACCTACATTTCAGTAACTAACATTTTACTAACTAACATTTCACTAACCTACATTTCACTAACTTATATTTCACTAACATACTTTTCACTAACTTATATTTCACTAACCTACATTTTACTAACATACATTTCACTAACCTACATTTCACTAACCAATATTATTACCAACCGTTTCATTAACCTACATTTCACTAACAAACATTTCACTAACTAACTTTTCACTAACATATTCCATAACCATTAAAATTTCACAAAAATAAACCATAATATCACCTAAATTCTTTCAATCACAAATCAAACACAATATACAAATAAAATAAAAAAACTTAAAAATCCATAAAATACATTCTAAATAAAATACAAAAAATTCCATAAAATTACCTCCAAGTTTTGATTTTGTTAATATAATACAGTTGGTAAAGACAAGATGATCAATGTCTGAAAAATAAAGGTGTGTAACTAATTTTTATGAAAAAGACAATAAAAAAAAGAAAATAATAAAAAAGAGCTACTGTCATAGAAGGATAAAAAATATAAAAAAGGGATTGAAGTCAGCGCAGCTTTAGGAAGAAAAAGTGTTTTTGTTTTAACTATGTTAAAGTGTAAAATGAGATTTTAGTAATTTTTATGGGTTTTTTTTCTAATATTCAATTTCTCGGGGTCTTTTTGTAATTGATTAGTCAATTGGTGGTTGAGGGGTATTTATATTATTTTTTTCTCAAATTGACTAAAAACAATTATTTTTTTCATATGTGGTTAAAAATAATTTTATTAATAATTTTTAGACCATTTTTAATAATTTTTACATTAATTTTTTAATAAAAAGTAAAATTTTGATAATGATAAGGTTGAAACTTTTGTAAAATATTCTAAAAAAAAGCATGCAAGGGTATTAATGGAAATAGAGAAGTTGCAATTGCACCTATTAATGGCATTGTTAGTCACAATTAATGTAAATTAGTATATATACCTTTTTTAAAAGTAAATATGCTAAAAATGGCAATGACTAGCATTTATTGAAATTATAGAACAATAGAAAAATAATAAAAATTATTAAAATTAACCACTTAAATTTATTAAAATTTATTTTTAGCCACATCTTTTAAAATAATTATTAGTGACCATTATAAAAATTTTATTTCAATTCCTAACTAAAAAATTATATACATTATCCCTAAATAATTATAAAAAGTACATCTGAACAAATTGGAATACAATTACATAAATAACCCTAAAAATTTGAAAAAAAAAAATTTTTTTTTTTTTAAATTCTGAAAGATTTCACATTAAAACTAAAAATAATGTGAAACCTACTAAAATGTGAAATATGCTAATATTTGACGTGAAACGTGCTAACATTTGATGTGAAACATGCTAATATTTTATGTGAAACATACTAACATTTAATATGAAATATACTAACACTCAACGTGAAACTTGTTAACAGTAAATCTATTAACATTTGATGTTAAACTTATAAATGGAGTTTTATTGTAATTTGACTTGGTCACTAACAATTAAAATAAAAAATGTGGTTAAAAATAATTTTTTACATATTTAAATGTTATTTTTAATGTTATCCCAAAAAATATTGTAATAATAAAAGCCTAACATAAACAGTTTCCCACAATAATAAAGTTTCGTTCTTACAAAACAAATTCAGGTCCATCCGAAACTTCGTACCTATTTTTTATTATTAAGTGAAAGTGAAACTCTAAATTTTAACAATTTTGTCCTAAAATGCACATAAAAGCATAAATAAATCCGACAATAAGTTATCCTATATATGTTAATTGCTACCTTCGGAATTCTCCAATCAATTAAAGTTGGTATTTAAAATATAAGGTTGATGATTTTTTTTTTTTTTGGGACTGATATGATTTTTTTTTTTTAGGACTGATATTGGTTAAATCGAGGTCTTTTATGACATGTATCAACTACTACAAGTGCGGTTCGGAAAATAACTCTCACTACGGGAAAGGGATATCCCTATATATTGTTTATTTATTGATAAAGGTGAGATTCGAACCCTTATCACGGATACTAACCACTTAAACTATAAGTAAGTGTACAATATTAATAACTATTTGATTGCGTTTGTGCAATATTTATCGTCAAATTTATCATATCAATTTATGATAATGTATAAATAAGTTTAATTGTATACTAGTTGCACACACTTGCAAGAATATGATGACAAATAGCTACACAATGTGGAAAATGAATTTTTTTTTATTTTAAATATACATATTTTTTAAAAGCAACTGCTAAACGTTTCATTGATTGAAGTTAAATGAGGGCTGTAATCAACCCACACTTTATTCTCCATCAAATACAATACATGTTTGGTAAGAAAATGAACGTTAAGCTTGAACTTCCTTAGCGAAAGACATTACCACCGCATAAGAGCATTATTATATGAAGGCTTTTCATGCAAGGAAATAAGTATCAATACTTTGACTGAAATATTCATATTTTTTTTTCATATTTTGGGGTAACAATATTACAAATAGTTTTTTGAATATCCCGATGTTTGAGAATATTAACAATATTTATGATATTTTTACCGATATTTTCAAAAATTTGAAATCCCAGTATTTCACTCAAATTGATATTTCCTTCATTGTTCTCACATGAAGAAACTGTCATGACAATTTAGGATTTCATTGACCAATAAATATGCAAAATTAACAACATTCTCGGCCTCACAAACCATGTTATCAAATAAAATATTACTTCTTTCATTTAGTGCTTAATAATATTTTATTAAATAGATAATATATTTTTAATATTTTTAAAATTTTTAATCCGAAAAATTCTTTTAAATAATTAAAAAAATGTTTTACATCTACCAGAAGAAATTCAAAATTTACATTTTTCCAAGAAGCTCTTTTTGAGTTTTTTAAAAACTTTAAAATTTCAAAAAAAATCATTATGATATTTTATTAATTACATTATACTCTTTCCAAATTAAAACCTTGCTATACATATTCAATCCTAATTCTTAGATGTCAATGTTAATAAATTAACTGCATAAAGCTCTTTCAAAATTTTCTCACATGAGTAGGTTCTTCTGCCAGTGGTGGATGTGGTCTCTTGGTCCATCTCATTTGTGTCTGAACTGGTTGATACTAGTTGTACAGTGCTGGCTGGAGTTCTTTGTAGGCTGAATATTTGCCAACCCCCTTCTCTTGATGTTTACAAGGTAAATATTGATGCTTCTTTGCGTGGTCAAGACAGCTTGGTTGGTTTGAGAGCTGTCATCTGAGATTGCAATGGTCGTTTTATGGCTGGTTTGTCGCGGAAGTTAGTTGGGGAGGTTTCAATTGAAATTGCGGAAGCCACTGCTATTTTGAATGGTTTACACTAGCAATTGAGTCGGGTTTAATCATTTGATTGTGGAGTCTGATGCGTTAAACGTTATTAATTTTATTTCCCTCAAGCGCCCCCCATAAGTTGGTTTATCTCAGATATCCTTTTGTTAAGCTCTGATGCGGATGTTATTTTTTCTTTCGTGCCTAGAAGTGCAAATGTTGTAGCTCATTCTTTGGTTAGGAATAGTTTTTCTACTTCTGATGTTTCTATTTGGTTGGAGGATGCCCCTCCTTGGCTCGATCAGTGCTTGGTTTCTGATTTCCATGCATAGTTTGCTGTTTGTTTCTCCTCAAAAAAAAAAAAAAAAAACCTCTTTCAAAATTAAACAACCAGACAACATGCATGATCAAAAGAGCTTCTTAAATTGATTACAAAACAACGATTAACAACTTTTCCAAAAAAACTTATATGCTCATAATGCTATACTTCTAAAAGATCTATTACTAAAAGCTATATTTGGAGAAACTCTTTCAAACATAGCCTAAGAATTATATGGCATGAAGTTCAAACACGGAGGTGGAATCCAAACGTAGCCTAAGAAGCTCTACTTGCATAACAGACACGTGGTGGTCTCGCCGTGGTCTTAAAGCCGAGCTCACGAGTCCACTGGATCATCGTCAATGTTGAAATTCTAAATAATGTCACCGGATCATCGTCAACGGGAGGCAAAAGAGCCAAACCCAGTTCCCAAACACAGCCAAGACCCCAAAAACAAGCGAACCTAACCTCCGGAGGCAAGATAGACTACCACACGAAGGTGGAAGGCCATGAACGTAGTATCCAGCTGTTACCCATGTCATTGCTTGGATCTTCCAGTTGAATCGTGAGCTCCGCTTTAAGAAGGACAACGAGACCATCACGTGGCTCTTGTGCAAGGCAGAACCCAAGTGTAGCCTCAGATCTCTAAAAGCTCTACTTGCACAAGAGGCATGTCATGTTCTCGCCTTCATTCTTAAAGCATAGCTCTCGATTCAGCTGGAAGATTCGACGATGCACATGGGTGGCAGCCAGATATGGCGTTCCCGCCTTTCGCCTTCGTGTAGCTGTTTATCTTGCCTCTAAAGGTTAGGTTTCACTTGTTTTTCGGGGTCTTGGTTGTGTTTGGGGAACTGGATTTGGTCTTTTGCCTCCAGTGGACGATGAACCAGTGGTATTATTCATCTTCAGATCCATTTTTTTTCTATCTCTCTCGTCAGTCTCTTGATTGAACAACCAAACTTGTATAGGTTTATATAGCAAAAATTTTTCTAAAAAAAGGTAATAATAGGGTTGAAACTTTTGTAAAATATTCTAAAAAGGGCATGCTAGGCTATTGATGGAAATAGAGAAGTTGCATCCTATTAATGGCATCTGCTAATCAAAATTAATGTATATTAGCATACAGACCTTTTTTCAAAGTAAATATGCTAAAAATGGCAATGACTAGCATTTATTGATGATAATAGTAATATTACAATAATAAAGCTTCTATCTTATTCCTAATGTAAACAGTTTCTGATGATAGTAAAAGTTCCGTTCTTATAAAACAAAACTCGTTCATCGGAAACTTTGTGGCTATTTTTTATTATTAAATAAAATTGAAATTTTCTAAATTTTAATAATTTTACCCTAACGTGCACATAAAAGCATAATTGAAATAAATCCGATATTAAATTATCCTCTATATGTTAATTGTTTCCTTTGAAATTTCTCCAACCAATTAAATTTTTTTTTTTTTTTTTAGAATAAAGAACTTCATTAGAAAAACCAACTAGCCATCAACTTGACAGTCCACATGTAGAACTTTACAAAGACAAGAAGGATGGTCTTCTATCCAAAAACAGTCATTAACAGAATTTAAAGCAAACTTAGTCAAAACATGGGTAGCCTGATTAGCGAAGCGAGGAACAAAGACAATCCTCGTGTTAGTGATACTACACAAGCTAGCTATGGCTCACAGAAAAGAAAACCTGGTGAGGCTTCTCAACAAACATCTGGTGAACATAAGCAGAGATTACCAAACTCCCTACACAAGTAACCCAGAAATCTAAAGAGGAACCACTCATCAGTAACCATGATTATCACAATGATGATCATGGTTAGGTCCAGTCAGCAAAGGGTTGTTAAGGTAGTTAATTTAGGCGGGAAAGTTTGTTATTCTCTAACAAACTTTCCAGCTCACAGTCAGCTGTTAAACATGTATATATAAGTGAAGACTTTGTAATCTATCAATATATTCAGAAATGAAAAACAAAAATTACAGAGAGAAATTATTTTACAGTTGTTTGTTTGTTTACAAAGAAAAATAATTTCTCACCATTGTTGATCTTCGTTCTCTTCTCCACTAAGTGTGATCCTCTTCTGTAGCATCAGCTTCTGATCTGTGAAGTGAAGATCTTGAGAGATCTGTAGCTCTAGCTCCAGATCTGGAAGAAGAACATCTCGAGTGCACTGTTGACCTAGTTCCTGATTTGAGAGAAAAACATTTCGAAGTGTTTTGTGTTACTGTTATAAGAAGAGATTGAAAATATCAATAGAGCTAACTTGGAGAGAGAATTAGTGCATGTAACCAGAGTGAAACAAACCAAACTGTAGTTAAAGCTAGAAACGACTGCATTTCAGATATGGTATCAGAGCACAAGCCACAGCTTCTGCAACTAACAACAATGATGTCTCTCAGCTTAATATGAGCAAACATATGAAGCAACAGACCTCTATGAAGCTTACCTTGACAGTAAAGCTTGACAACAAGAATTTTTTGTTGTAGAAACAGCAGGTACAAGTAGTAATCAAAGGTAATCGCTTGTATTCTTATATTGATCCTGCTATCCTACCTCCATCACAGTATAATAGTGATGGATCTATAAGTGAAGATTTTCTGGATTGGGAACAACAAGATCAGATACTTCTTGCTTGGATTTTTTCATCAATAAGTCAAGATCTTTTGCCTGAGTTTGTTGGATGCCAGACTGCATGTGAGGCATGGCAGGCTATAGAACAGCTATTTAGCTCTCAGTCTAAGGCAAATTTTATGCAGTTGAAACTTCAGCTGCAGACTTTGAGGAAGGATGGTTCTACTATGTCTGAGTATCTAATGAAAAAGAAAAGCCTAGTTGACAGTCTTGCTTTTGCAGGATACACCATGAGTAATGATGATAAACTCATGTCAATTCTTGGAGGGTTGGGGTCAGATTATAACCCCTTTATTATCTCTATCACTTTAGTTCCACATTCCTATTCTATTGCAGAAATAACCTCTTTGTTATTAACACATGAGGCAAGAATGGATCAAACTTCTCAGTTTGAAACTCTAAGTGCTAATCTTGCAGCTACTAAAAAAGGAAATGGACAGGTGAACTTTGCCAACAAGTCATCTCATCAGCAGTCTGGGCAGTTTGCTAAAACTGTAAATCAATCTCAATGTGGCTACAATAACAATGGTGAAGGTTGAAGGGGCAGGGGAAGAGGCAGAAACTCCTACACTAATAATAGACCTCCCTACCAAATCTGTCATAAGACTGGGCATGGGGCATACAGGTGCTATTATAGGTTTGATTAGACATTCCAGCAGCCCCAGTATAATAGTAATGGTGCTCCTTATACTGCTGGATCAGGACCAAATCAAGGAACTATGCAAGCTATGATTGCTACACCTAACACAGTGACAGATCCTACTTCGTTTCCAGACAGTAGGGCTATAAATCATTGCACTCCAGATGTGAATAATCTGCAGCATAGTGCTCCTTATCAAGGAAATGAACGTATCTACATGGGCAATGGTAATGCTCTTAATATTTCCTCTATTGGTCACAATTCATTTAATACCAAGGATCATGTTTTTCACTTCACAATATACTACACATTCCACGCATAACTAAAAATTTGTTGAGTGTGTCTAAATTTGTGAGAGAAAATAATGTCTATATTGAGTTTCACCCCTATTTTTGTCTTGTGAATGATCAAGTTTCGAAAAGGGTTCTTCTTCAAGGAATCCTTAAACATGGCCTATATGTTTTTGACCTACCATCTCTAAAGTCTAGTGCATCACAGTCCCTACAAACCAGTTCCAGTTATTTGCTTTCCAAGAAGTGCCGCAACATGGCTGACAACACTCTCCCTAGTTTCCTTAGTGTTAATTCAGCTATTTCTTCTTTAAGTTTGTGGCACAAGAAGCTGGGTCATCCCTCTTCTACAATTGTAAAAACTATACTCAATCAATGTAAAATTTCATTTTTACAGACTCCTAATTTTCTGTGTGATGCATGTCATGTGAGTAAGTCTCACAAATTGCCCTTTTCATTGTCAAACACTACCTATAAACATCCCCTAGAACTAATAGTGGCTGATGTTTGGGGTCCAGCTCCTCTTTTATCTTCAAACTAAATACTATGTGAGCTTTGTTGATGCCTACACTAGGTATACTTGGATTTTTTTGCTAAAAGCTAAAAGTGAAGTCTATCACACATTCTTGTTATTCAAGTCTCAAGTGGAGTTACAATTCTCTCACAAAATTAAGATTCTACAAACAGATTGTGGAAAAGAGTTTGTTGTGTTATCTAAAGTCCTAGCTACTTTTGGAATTGTGTTTAGACATAGTTGCCCCTATGTTCATGAACAAAATGGTCTAGTGGAAAGGAAACATAGGCATCTTGTTGAAACAGGGCTGAGTTTACTCGCTCAAGCTTCTATGCCACTCAAGTTTTGGGATGAAGCTTTTCTCACAGCTACTCACCTTATTAATCGCATGCCAACCCCTGTGTTATGTGGGAAATCACCTTATAAATGTCTCTATGGCACAGACCCTGACTACACTTCTCTTAGGGTCTTTGGCTGCCTGGTTTACCCTTATCTCAGACCCTATAATCGACATAAGCTAGACTATCATTCAGCAGCCTGTACATTTCCTGGTTACAGTGGGCAGTTTAAAGGTTACAAGTGTTTGAATTCTGCTGGAAGGGTTTATATTACAAGGCATGCAGTTTTTGATGCGCTACAGTTTCTTTTTACTCATTCCAATTTTACTTTCCTAAGTTCTTCTACACCACTTACAGAGGTTTCTCTTTTCCCTCCTCGGGTTGTTTCTCAGCAGTCTACAGTTCTGGTTTTACTCAAGGTTCTGCAGGTTTTATGGTACTGCCTACACCCTCTGTTGATGCTCCTACTGGTTCTCCTCTAATTCCTGCAGGTCATTCTGGTTCTATAGATGGATCACAGGGGTTTGTTTCCTTCAGGGAGCCTCAGCCTCCTTCTATTACAGTCTCACAGCTAGCTTCTCCCTCACTACCTGCTATTGTGAGTTCTGTGCCTCCTACTTGCAATGGATATCCTATGATTACTAGGTCCAAGACAGGTATTTTTAAGTCAAAAGCTTGGCTGGCACAACTATCAGAGATTGAACCCCATACTGCACAACAGGCCTTACAACATCCTAAATGGGCAGCAGCTATGGAAGAGGAATTTGCTGCTATATTACGCAATAATACTTGGTCTCTAGTGGTGCCTCATGTTGGAAGGAAAATTATAAGCTGCAAATGGGTGTTTCATCTTAAGAAAAATCCCGATGGCTCTATTCTTAAATACAAGGTCTGTCTTGTTGTTAAAGGGTTTCATCAAGTTGAGGGCTTTGATTTTCATGAAACCTTTAGCCCCGTGCTTAAGCCTACCACTATTAGGGTAATTTTGTCTTGCTGTTTCTAGAGGGTGGTCTCTAAGGCAATTAGATGTGAATAATGCCTTTTTAAATAGCATTGTGGTTAAAGATATGTATATGCAGCAGCCTCCTGGCTTTATGGCAGCCAATTCTACTCTAGTGTGCAAACTACACAAGGCTCTATATGGGTTGAAGCAGGCTCTTAGGGCTTGGTTTAAAAAGCTCAAACTTGCCTTGGTTCAGTTGGGGTTTAACTCTTCTAAGGCTAACAGTTCACTGTTTTGCAGATTTGGGACAGCTCACTGTACATATATTCTGGTTTATGTTGATGATATTATCATCACAGGTAATGACCCTATTTTAATTGATCAGCTTGTGTTTCAACTCAACAGGTCTTTTGCTCTAAAGGATTTAGGTCAGCTTAGCTACTTTTTGGGTACTGAGGTTACTCACACAGCTGCTGGCCTTCATCTTTCTCAAAGGAAATATATTGCAAATTTATTAGCTCGTGTGGGTATGACTGTCCAGATGGAGTGGTCCAGAAAGATTGTATGAAGTGAAGAAAAAGTGACAGTGAGTACCGCGACCCTCACCGCGACCACATATCGCGATGAGCTGCTCGCGGTGAAAAATAAAATTTCTGGCAGTGAGCACCGCGACCACAGATCTCGATGAGCTGCTCGCGGTGAAAAAGATCAAATCCAGGCAGTGAGCAACGTGACCACCAGCGCGACCATGATACCGCGAGGGGTGCTCGCGATGAAAGCGGTGGAAGCCTTCCAGTGAGTACCGCGACCAGGTGGCGCGACCACAGGTCGCAATGACGGTCGCAATGACTGAAATGATATAAAAAAAAAGTTAGCTTCTGTGAGAAGCCATCGAAAACAGACAGAAAAGAGAAGAGAGAATACCGTGAGAAAAAGAAAAGAAAAGAAAGAAGAAGAAGAGAAGAAGAAGAGGAAAAAGAGAAGAAGAAGAAGAGAAAGAAGAAAAGAAGAAGAAGAGAAGGGAAAGAAGAAGAAAAGAAAAGAAAGAAAAGAGAAAGAGAAAGGAAAAAGGAGGAAGAAAGGAAAAAGAAAAAAGGGAAATCCAGAAAGAAAACTATCGTAAAACAGTATCCAGGTTGGTGTACACACGTTTCTGAATTTCTTTTCGATAAATGTTTCGATTTAGTAAGTCTGGAAATATAGTTATGGATTTTATATATTCGTATTGATTTGTTTATATACTCGTATTTCATTTTTGCATATTGTTGGAACTATTTGTGCAATATTCTGCTATTATGGAAATTCGAATAAAAGCGTATGTTTTCAAAACCTGGGTTACAACTATTGTTTGGTTTCCTATTTATGGATTTTGATTGAAATTGATATTCGTTGATTCCTGAAACCAAAGAACTAATTTGTTATGATATTTGAACGGCCCTGATATATGTATAGGGACACATAGATATAAGAGATTGATATGTCAATTGGATGAATATATGGCAGTACTGCACCGTGATTTATGATGTCTCTGATTATTGATTATACGATACCATTTCCTCGTGAAATGGGAAACCGACTGTGAGAATTTTCGGATACCATTTCCTCGTGAAATGGGAAACCGACTGTTTATATAGGGATACCATTTCATATGAGATGGGAAACCCGACTGTAAAACCTGTAATTCAGTCCGATAAACCCTGTTATGTGTATCACGGGCCCAATTGAGAATTGATAGTTAGAAAATGTTATGGAAAATAAAAAAATGATATTGAAATTGAAATCCTGAAACTTTTAAAATACTTTATTTTATATATTTTCAGTAACTGAAATCTAATGGTTGTTTTATATCTATATCTGTCTAAATTTCTAAATTTAAGCTATATTGTTTATACATCTATATCTTTCTGAAATTCTGAATTTAAGATATATTTATTGTTTTATATTATATTGCAATCTATTTTAGTGTACACCCACTAAACATTATTGCTTAGCGCGTCGGTTTTTATCGCGCGTAGGTAACAAGGATACTGAGAAGGTCAAAGATTGAAGAGAGAGTTGCTGACAGAGAGCCAGAGTCACTACATTTGGGTAGATATATAAATATATTGTTGTATAATATCTGTAAATTACATGCATATACAGAGATTTGTAATTGTGGTTTATATTTGTGTTTTGTAATTAAATTGTTTTATGATTTCTGTTTTTGCTTCTCAAATGTTTGAAATTAATGAATTATGGATTATTTTATTTTAGTACTGTTTGAAAGTCGCACTAAACGGCAGAGTGCACATTTGAATGAAACAATATTTGAAGTGCTGAGAATTATATTGAATTAAGAGTTGTTTGAAAACAGGTTTTTGGGAAATCAGAAAAACAAAGGAAACTCTGCCGAAATTTTTTAAAAATAAAGTTTTGATAGGCTCACTAGAAAAACATTTATAAAATACAATTCATATGATTTTCAATGGTTTTCAGTTTATAAACAGAATTAAGAAAGTATTTGAAAACCCGGTAGCGCTCCCTGGGTCGATCCAGACGGGTCGGGTCAGGGGGTGTTACAGTGTGGTTGTGAATAGAGTGTATAAAGACTGTCCTATCAAGATTCAAGGATATAAATTTTCAGGTGATCTAATGAAATTACCATTCCATGAATTTGATATAATCTTGGCCATGGATTGGTTGTCTAGACATCTGATTGTGATCAAATGTAATTTGAAACGAGTAACACTCACAACAGCCAATGGTACAGAGGTAACGATGGTGGGTGAAATGAGGGATTATCTCTCCAATGTTATTTCAGCCACTACTGCCAGAAAACTAATCAGAAAATGGTGTGAAGCTTATTTGCCACAGGTGGTTGATTCTCGGAATGTTGATTCTAGTATTCAGAATATACCCACCGTATGTGATTTTTCAGATATGTTTCCAGAAGAACTTCCCAATTTACCACCGGAGAGAGAGGTCGAATTCGTGATTGATGTAATTGTAACATCTCGGATTTTGGGTAATTAATTTTATATGTGTGAAAATAAATTTTATGATTTCCAGGTGGACCAGATGGAACGGTCCAAAAATGAAGTATAAAAAAATTGAAAACTGAAGCAGTGAGCATCGCGACCAGGTCACCGCGACCACAGGTCGCGATGGCTTGCTCGCGGTGAAAAACGAGATTTCTAGCAGTGAGCATCGCGACCAGTCACCGCGACCACAGGTCGCGATGAGTTGCTCGCGATGAAAATGTCAAAATCTGGCAGTGAACAACGCGACCACCAGCGCGACCAAGGGATCGCGAGGTGTGCTCGCGACAAAGGCGGTGCGAATTCTCCAGTGAGCACCGCGACCTAGTGACGCGACCACAGGTCGCGGTAGCCGAAAAATATAAATAAAAAAAGAAGCTTCTTGCAGAAGCCAGAAAACACACAAACAGCACAGAGAAGAGAAAAAGAGAGACAGAGAGCGAGAAAGAGGAAGAAGAGAGAAAGAAGAAGAAGAAGAAGAAGAAGAAGAAGAAGAAGAAGAGGAAAGAAAGAGAGAAAAGAAAGTGTAGGTGAAAGAGAAAGGAAAAAGGGAAAGAAAAAGAAAGCGTAGAATCGCGATTTCTCAACGAAAAACGAATTCCAGGTAGGTGTACTTTCGTTTTTCGGAATCGTTACGAAAAGTATTAAGTATTTCGTTTTCGTTTTCGTTTTCGCTTTCGTTTTCGTTCGTTTTCGATTTCGTTGAAAGTTTTCGTTTTCGATTTTTGTATGAAAAGTGTTTACTCTATATGAAAAATCGATGATTGATATGTCTATTGTTGATTTTGGAATGATTTTATGATAGATCGCATTTTGATTGTATTTCGATTATGTCGATTTCGTTAACCATACTTGATTTATACTTTGGTACGACTGTTGTTAATTTTCTTGAAAAGTGTTGTGCGAAGTGTATATTTATTGAGTACTGATTGTGAAAATAGTTTATGGAAACGGGCCTAGGATACTTAGACATAAAAATTGATATAGGAGGTTGGTATACCAGCTAGGTTTTACTGAGCAGTACTGCGCCGTTATTGATTGCTATTGATGATTATTATGTACCTCCTCATGGATTCGTCCAGAGGCAGGGAGACACGTACCTCCTCAGGATTCGTCCTGGGGGTTGGGAGCCACGTACCTTCCTAAGGATTCGTTCCTGGGATAGGGAGTTATGTACCTCTCTAGGTTCCATATCTACGGTCCTAGAGTAGGGAGATACGTACCACTCTTAGGATTCGTTCTAGGGTGGGAGTTTGACCCATATTCCAGTCCTAGTATGTTTAGTATTCTAGCGGGCCAGATTTTAAGTGAATTGGAAAGTGAACTGAATGAATTTATGAATCGATTTATATGTTGCTTATATTGTGGAATTTAAAGTGCTTGGAAACTGTTTTACGATTTGATTTTAAAGTTTAATGGATTTATAATTATAGAGTTGAAATATATCTATATTGTGATATGCTTTCCATTTAAAAGTTATATATGATTTTCGTAATTGAGTTTATAGTACACCCACTAAGCTATATGCTTAGCGCGTTAGTTTTGTTTCTAACGCGTAGGTACCAGGGATCCTGAAGAGGCAAAGGACTGAGAGAAGCTTCCTGCAGACAGAAGAGTAGAATCACAACTTTTGGGTAGATATTTATGTTTAAGTGTACTATGTTTGATAGGCATGCATATACAGAGGATTTGTAAATATGTTTGTAATATGTTTTGTAACTAATTATTTATCGATTTCCGTTTCTTATTTTAGAATATTTGTAAATGATGACTTTTGAATTATTTTAGTTAATAAACTGTTTGTGGAAGTCGCACTAAACGGCAGAGTGCGCAATTGTTTGAAATTGATATTGAAGTGTTGTTGAGAATGTGTATTTGATTTGAATTTGTGAAAAACAGGTTTTGGGAAATCCGAAAATAAACGGAACTCTGCCGAAATTTTGTAAAAAGTTTATATTGATTTGGGCTTACTCGAAAATGGTTTTAAATTTGAAATTATATGGTTTTCCAATGGTTTGAAAATAATTTTTAGATGGGCTCACAACGGATTACAGTTATATAAAGAATTTAGAAAGTTTTGAAAGTCCGTGTAGCGCTCCCTGGGTCGGTCCAGCCGGGTCGGGTCGGGGGGTGTTACAGTAATACCAGGTACTTCTCTAGTATCAATAGCTCCTTACAGAATGGCACCTGCAGAACTGAAAGAATTGAAGGTACAATTGCAAGAATTGTTAGAAAAGGGATTTATTCAGACCCAGTGTTTCCCCATGATGAGCTCTAGTATTGTTTGTAAAGAAGAAAGATGGGTCATTGAGATTATGTATCGATTATAGGCAATTGAATAAACTCATAATTAAGAATAAATATATGTTGCCTAGAATTGATAATTTGTTTGATCAGCTGAGAGGAGCTAGTGTCTTCTCAAAGATAGATCTCATATCGAAGTATCATCAACTGAGAGTGAAAGATTCTGATATTCCAAAGACAGCTTTCCGGACACGGTATGGACATTATGAATTTGTGGTGATGCCATTTGGGCTGACGAATACACCCGCAGCCTTTATGGATTTGATGAACCGTATCTTCCGTCCTTATCTGGATCAGTTTGTGGTAGTATTTATTGATGATATCCTGGTATATTCTCAGTCAGCAGAGAAGCATGATCGACATCTTCAGATGGTATTACAGATTCTGAGAGAAAAGAAATTGTATGCGAAGTTGAGTAAATGTGAATTTTGGCTAAATGAAATTGCTTTTCTGGGACACATAGTATTAGCTGAAGGCATAAAGCCAGATCCCAAGAAGATTGAAGCTATTGTTGAATGGAAGCCTCCCAAGAATGTTGTAGAAGTCAGAAGTTTCTTAGGCTTGACAGATTATTATAGACGGTTTGTGAAGGGATTTTCATCCATGGTAAGTCCGTTGACTAAACTACTCCACAAGAATGTTAAATTCGAATTGAGGTCAAAAGTGCCAGGCAGCTTTTGATAGATTTAAGATGATGTTAGTTTAGGCTCCAGTCCTTGTGCAGCCAGTTTCAGGTAAGACTTCGTGATATACAGTGATTCCTCAAATAATGGTTTAGGTTGTGTACTGATGCAGGAGGGAAAGGCGGTTGCTAATGCTTCCAAACAGTTGAAACCTCATGAACAAAATTATCCGACACATGATTTGGAGCTTGCAACCATAGTATTTCCATTGAAAATACGGAGGCATTACTTGTATGGTGAGAAATCTTACATATACACAGATCACAAGAGTCTCAAATACCTGCCCACTCAGAAGGAACTCAATTTGAGACAGAGAAGATATATGGAGTTAATCAAAGATTATGACTGTATTATTGATTACCATCCAGGAAAAGCAAATGTGGTAGCGGATGCTTTGAGCAGAAAATCCTTGTGTACACTGAAAACTATGAATGCCCACTTGGAATTGACCTCTAGATAATGTAATAGTAGCTAAATTGAAACTCAAGCCAAGCCTGATGCAGCAAATACAAAAAAAGCAAAAACGAGATGAAAAGCTTATGAACATCTGTAGACAAATCCAATAGGGGAAGGAAAGTGACTATGCAATCAGGGGATGACGGTATTTTATGTTTCAGAGATAGGATGTGTATTCCAGATGATAATGAACTGAAAAAGACAATCTTAACAGAAGCACATAGCAGTTCGTATTCGATTGCACCCAGGTAGCACAAAGAGTATAGAGATTTAAAAACTCAGTATTGGTAGTCTGGTATGAAGAAAGATGTGGTAGACTTTGTGAATAATGCATGACATGCCAACAGATGAAAGCTGAACACCAGGTTCCATCAGGTTTGTTACAGCCACTATCTATACCTGAATGGAAATGGGATCGTGTTACGATGGACTTTGTTACAGGGTTACCACTCACCTGGAGTAAACATAATGCAATATGGGTAATAGTGGACCAACTGACTAAATCAGCACATTTCCTACCTGTCAGAACTGACTATTCACTGGATAGACTAGTAGAACTGTATATAAAGAAATAGTCAGATTACATGGAGTACCTGCATCAATAATATCATATAGAGACCCGAAGTTTACATCCAGATTCTGGAAGAAATTTTAAGAAGCTTTGGGTACTCGATTGAGTTTCAGTACAACCTTCCATCCGCAAACAGACGGACAATCAGAAAGAATAATTCATGTGCTAGAAGATATGCTCCGGAGTTGTGTAATTGATTTCGAAAGGAGTTAGGTAGATCAACTTCCATTGATTGATTTTGCGTACAACAACAATTACCAAGTGAGCATAGATATGGCACCGTATGAAGCACTATACAGAAGAAAATGCAGGACACCATTGTGCTGGACGGAATTGGGAGAAGACAGGTTGGTAGGACCTTATTTAATTAGACAAACTGAGGAGAATGTGAAGATTATCAGAGACAGACTGAAAACAGCATCTGACCGACAAAAATCATATGCAGACCTGAAAAGAAAAGATATAGAATATGAAGTCGGTAAAAAAGTATTTTTAAAAGTATCTCTATGGAAGAAAGTACTCAGATTTGGCAGAAAAGGGAAGTTAAGTCCCAGGTTTATTGGCCCATACGAGATCATTGAACGTGTAGGACCAGTAGCCTACAGACTGACTTTGCCACCAGAACTAGAGAAGGTTCATAATGTATTTCATGTGTCCATACTGAGGAGATACAGATCTGATCCTTCTCACAGAGTATCCACTGAGATTATTGAGATTTAACCATACTTGACTTATGAAGAGGAACCAGTAAAGATCTTGGACAGAAACATCAGAGAATTACAGAACAAAAGGATTTCGTTGGTAAAAGTTCTCTAGAGGAACAACAATGCTGAAGAAGCTACCTGGGAGAGCGAGGAAATAATGAAACAACAGTATCCGCAATTGTTCGAATTAGGTAAAATTTCGCAGACAAAATTTCTTAAGATGGGAAGAATTGTAACGCCCCTAATTTTTCTTAAATATGATAAATATCATTGAATTATTATTAATTATTATTCAGCATGTAAAAGTTAAGTATGTGATTTAAATTGGTGGAAAGTATATTATTTTCATGATGTATTTGGATGATATTGAATCCAATTGACTATTGGTGAAGTCAATTTGGTAATTGAAAAAGTGTGGAATATTTTTGGAATAATTATTGAGATGGAATGTGATTAATTATAAATTGGTTGCCATTTTAGGATTTTAGAAAGTCAAGGGGGCATGTTGCAATTAAGGATATGGATATGGAGGCAAGCTGGCTCCACTCACACAAATAAAAAAATATATATATTACAAAGTTAAAAGTGAACTCACCAGAAAACATGAGAAAATCAAAACAAAAACAAAAAATAGAAAACAGAAGAGAGTGAGGCAACCGAGAGAGGGGAGAAAAGAAGAAGAAAAAAAAAAAGAAGTTTGGCCGAGAGAGAGAGAGAGAGAGAGAAAGGGAAGAAGAAGAAGAAGAAGAAGAAGAAGGAAAGAAAAGAAGAAGAAGAAGAAAAGAAGAGAGAAAGAAGAAGAAAGAAAGAAGAGGGAGAAAGAAAGGAGGAAGAGGAGTTTTGAAAAAAAAAAAAAAAAAGGGTATCCAGGTTGGTGTACACTTATTCTGAAAAAATTCTATGATTTTAGTTTATGTGTTTTTCGTAGAAATTTCATGCTCTTGAGTAAATGATTTTGAAAACTTTAATTGAATAATCTTTGTAGATTATATTGTTATATTGGTTTTAGTTTGTGATTACTGTCTAAAAATTTATTCCTGAACGCTCCGAAATATTTATTGATAAAGATATTGATTTTGGAAATATATATATATATATATATATATATATATATATATATATATTGTTGAAATGAATTGTTAAGAAATTGTTTTTCCATGATTTCGTATTGTGAAAATTCGTTGAAAACTTTACGTTTGAGTATATGATTTTGAAAATAATATTAGAGTTAAGTTTGTGAATTATGAAAAGTTGTCAAATTGAGAAAATTATGGAATATTTAGATAATGGCCCTGATATATGTATATGGAAATATGGATATAGGATATTGACATGTCAATTGGGTATATTTAGCAGTACTGCACCGATATTTCTGTATTTATATCACTCTATAGATTATCAGCAGTCACCGTTGTGGCCAATCCTTGAGTGAAACTGTTTCCGACGGGTAGTTCCAGTTGGTTCCGATGTCGAAAATAATATTTATAGGGATACCATTTCAGCGGGCAGTTCCTGTTGGTTCCGATGCTGAAATGGGAAACCCGACAGTATATAGTTCAGCGGGCAGTTCCCGTTGGTTCCAATGCCGAACAACCCGTAATCCAGTCCTGCAAACCCTATTATGTGTATCAGAGGCCCAGAAATGAATAATGGAGTTACTGAAAACTATGAAATGAATGCAAAGGAATTTATTTGAGATTTAAATCCAGAAACATCCGAAAATGTTTTAATTAATATAGCTTCAGTTTATTCTATATTTGTAATATTATGTTTTATTTACTTACATACGATAATACGCATTTCTGAAATTTATTTCCGTTGTTTTATATCATATTGAAAATATTT
>CM010611.1:21174537-21296715 GCA_003430845.1 Xanthoceras sorbifolium
TATCCTGGTATATTCTCAGTCAGCAGAGAAGCATGATCGACATCTTCAGATGGTATTACAGATTCTGAGAGAAAAGAAATTGTATGCGAAGTTGAGTAAATGTGAATTTTGGCTAAATGAAATTGCTTTTCTGGGACACATAGTATTAGCTGAAGGCATAAAGCCAGATCCCAAGAAGATTGAAGCTATTGTTGAATGGAAGCCTCCCAAGAATGTTGTAGAAGTCAGAA
Source organism: Xanthoceras sorbifolium (assembly GCA_003430845.1). Classification (NCBI taxonomy): domain Eukaryota; kingdom Viridiplantae; phylum Streptophyta; class Magnoliopsida; order Sapindales; family Sapindaceae; genus Xanthoceras; species Xanthoceras sorbifolium. The sequence continues at coordinate 21,174,768 of CM010611.1, forward strand.
GTTTCTTAGGCTTGACAGATTATTATAGACGGTTTGTGAAGGGATTTTCATCCATGGTAAGTCCGTTGACTAAACTACTCCACAAGAATGTTAAATTCGAATTGAGTCAAAAGTGCCAGGCAGCTTTTGATAGATTTAAGATGATGTTAGTTTAGGCTCCAGTCCTTGTGCAGCCAGTTTCAGGTAAGACTTCGTGATATACAGTGATTCCTCAAATAATGGTTTAGGTTGTGTACTGATGCAGGAGGGAAAGGCGGTTGCTAATGCTTCCAAACAGTTGAAACCTCATGAACAAAATTATCCGACACATGATTTGGAGCTTGCAACCATAGTATTTCCATTGAAAATACGGAGGCATTACTTGTATGGTGAGAAATCTTACATATACACAGATCACAAGAGTCTCAAATACCTGCCCACTCAGAAGGAACTCAATTTGAGACAGAGAAGATATATGGAGTTAATCAAAGATTATGACTGTATTATTGATTACCATCCAGGAAAAGCAAATGTGGTAGCGGATGCTTTGAGCAGAAAATCCTTGTGTACACTGAAAACTATGAATGCCCACTTGGAATTGACTCTAGATAATGTAATAGTAGCTAAATTGAAACTCAAGCCAAGCCTGATGCAGCAAATACAAAAAAAGCAAAAACGAGATGAAAAGCTTATGAACATCTGTAGACAAATCCAATAGGGGAAGGAAAGTGACTATGCAATCAGGGATGACGGTATTTTATGTTTCAGAGATAGGATGTGTATTCCAGATGATAATGAACTGAAAAAGACAATCTTAACAGAAGCACATAGCAGTTCGTATTCGATGCACCCAGGTAGCACAAAGATGTATAGAGATTTAAAAACTCAGTATTGGTAGTCTGGTATGAAGAAAGATGTGGTAGACTTTGTGAATAAATGCATGACATGCCAACAGATGAAAGCTGAACACCAGGTTCCATCAGGTTTGTTACAGCCACTATCTATACCTGAATGGAAATGGGATCGTGTTACGATGGACTTTGTTACAGGGTTACCACTCACCTGGAGTAAACATAATGCAATATGGGTAATAGTGGACCAACTGACTAAATCAGCACATTTCCTACCTGTCAGAACTGACTATTCACTGGATAGACTAGTAGAACTGTATATAAAAGAAATAGTCAGATTACATGGAGTACCTGCATCAATAATATCATATAGAGACCCGAAGTTTACATCCAGATTCTGGAAGAAATTTTAAGAAGCTTTGGGTACTCGATTGAGTTTCAGTACAACCTTCCATCCGCAAACAGACGGACAATCAGAAAGAATAATTCATGTGCTAGAAGATATGCTCCGGAGTTGTGTAATTGATTTCGAAAGGAGTTAGGTAGATCAACTTCCATTGATTGATTTTGCGTACAACAACAATTACCAAGTGAGCATAGATATGGCACCGTATGAAGCACTATACAGAAGAAAATGCAGGACACCATTGTGCTGGACGGAATTGGGAGAAGACAGGTTGGTAGGACCTTATTTAATTAGACAAACTGAGGAGAATGTGAAGATTATCAGAGACAGACTGAAAACAGCATCTGACCGACAAAAATCATATGCAGACCTGAAAAGAAAAGATATAGAATATGAAGTCGGTAAAAAAGTATTTTTAAAAGTATCTCTATGGAAGAAAGTACTCAGATTTGGCAGAAAAGGGAAGTTAAGTCCCAGGTTTATTGGCCCATACGAGATCATTGAACGTGTAGGACCAGTAGCCTACAGACTGACTTTGCCACCAGAACTAGAGAAGGTTCATAATGTATTTCATGTGTCCATACTGAGGAGATACAGATCTGATCCTTCTCACAGAGTATCCACTGAGATTATTGAGATTTAACCATACTTGACTTATGAAGAGGAACCAGTAAAGATCTTGGACAGAAACATCAGAGAATTACAGAACAAAAGGATTTCGTTGGTAAAAGTTCTCTAGAGGAACAACAATGCTGAAGAAGCTACCTGGGAGAGCGAGGAAATAATGAAACAACAGTATCCGCAATTGTTCGAATTAGGTAAAATTTCGCAGACAAAATTTCTTAAGATGGGAAGAATTGTAACGCCCCTAATTTTTCTTAAATATGATAAATATCATTGAATTATTAATTATTATTCAGCATGTAAAAGTTAAGTATGTGATTTAAATTGGTGGAAAGTATATTATTTTCATGATGTATTTGGATGATATTGAATCCAATTGACTATTGGTGAAGTCAATTTGGTAATTGAAAAAGTGTGGAATATTTTTGGAATAATTATTGAGATGGAATGTGAATTATAAATTGGTTGCCATTTTAGGATTTTAGAAAGTCAAGGGGGCATGTTGCAATTAAGGATATGGATATGGAGGCAAGCTGGCTCCACTCACACAAATAAAAAAATATATATATTACAAAGTTAAAAGTGAACTCACCAGAAAACATGAGAAAATCAAAACAAAAACAAAAAATAGAAAACAGAAGAGAGTGAGGCAACCGAGAGAGGGGAGAAAAGAAGAAGAAAAAAAAAAAGAAGTTTGGCCGAGAGAGAGAGAGAGAGAAGGGAAGAGAAGAAGAAGAAGAAGAAGAAGAAGAAAGAAAAGAAGAAGAAGAAGAAAAGAAGAAGAGAAAGAAGAAGAAAGAAAGAAAGAAGAGGGAGAAAGAAAGGAGGAAGAGGAGTTTTGAAAAAAAAAAAAAAAAAGGGTATCCAGGTTGGTGTACACTTATTCTGAAAAATTCTATGATTTTAGTTTATTGTTTTTCGTAGAAATTTCATGCTCTTGAGTAAATGATTTTGAAAAACTTTAATTGAATAATCTTTGTAGATTATATTGTTATATTGGTTTTAGTTTGTGATTACTGTCTAAAAATTTATTCCTGAACGCTCCGAAATATTTATTGATAAAGATATTGATTTTGGAATATATATATATATATATATATATATATATATATATATATATTGGTTGAAATGAATTGTTTAGAAATTGTTTTTCCATGATTTCGTATTGTGAAAATTCGTTGAAAACTTTACGTTTGAGTATATGATTTTGAAAATAATATTAGAGTTAAGTTTGTGATTATGAAAAGTTGGTCAAATTGAGACAATTATGGAATATTTAGATACTGGCCCTGATATATGTATATGGAAATATGGATATAGGAGATTGACAATGTTCAATTGGGTATATTTAGCAGTACTGCACCGATATTTCTGTATTTATATCACTCTATAGATTATCAGCAGTCACCGTTGTGGCCAATCCTTGAGTGAAACTGTTTCCCGACGGGTAGTTCCAGTTGGTTCCGATGTCGAAAATAATATTTATATAGGGATACCATTTCAGCGGGCAGTTCCTGTTGGTTCCGATGCTGAAATGGGAAACCCGACAGTATATAGTTCAGCGGGCAGTTCCCGTTGGTTCCAATGCCGAACAACCCGTAATCCAGTCCTGCAAAACCCTATTATGTGTATCAGAGGCCCAGAAATGAATAATGGAGTTACTGAAAACTATGAAATGAATGCAAAGGAATTTTATTTGAGATTTAAATCCAGAAACATCCGAAAATGTTTAATTAATATAGCTTCAGTTTATTCTATATTTGTAATATTATGTTTATTTACTTACATACGATAATACGCATTTCTGAAATTTATTTCCGTTGTTTTATATCATATTGAAAATATTTTAATGTACACCCACTAAGCTATATGCTTATCGCATTGATGTTTATCATGCGTAGAAAATAGAAGAAACCAGCGGACATAAAGATTGAAGAGTTGGTAGCTGTAGACAGAGTCCAGAGTCACATCACTCCTAGGTAGCTATTTACGTCCTAATGTATACTCATTTATTGATACATGCATGTATATCAAAGAATGTGAAAGTTTGTAATGTATAAATTTTGTAAATAGTCGTTTAATAGTTTATGTGGTTTTCAAATTATAAGATTTTATTATTTCTGAAATATCATTTATTTATTGTTTTGTTGAAAATGTTTTGGAAAGTCGCACTAAATGGAAGGGTGGTGCATACTGTTGTTGAGAATTTGAAGTGTGTATTTGGAAAGTTGTGATTTTGTAAACAGGTTTTTGGCAAGTCAGAAAAACAGAGAAACTCTGTCAAAAATTTTCAAACAATTTTGGTGGGCTCACTGTAAAAGATTTTTAAAATACAAAATATTTTACAAAGATTTTCAAATTATAACTTAAAGTTTAGAAACATTTAAAACCAGGTAGCTCTCCTTAGTTCGATCCAGGCGGGTTCGAGTCAGGGGGTGTTACACTACTATACCAGGTTGATGTTGCACGATACTCCCCGCATTCAAGGAACATGTCTCGTATCAACCACTACATCAGTTCAAAGCTAGTCACTTGACTACGCGACCTGCACTCAAGGATTAAGTCCCTTATAATCGACTCGACATATAGTTCAAGTGTGAAACTGAATGATCCACACTTCAACTGGAGCAATAAGATATAACCTTACATGAACTCGACATTCGATGTGATAGACATTCGACACTCTGGTTCATCAAAACTTCCAAGTGTTTGATTCAGTGAAAAATTGTTTCAAACTTCTAGTCTACCCCATGCGTCATATGTAACACGTTATTGACCCAATTAGTCCCCACTCGACCATGTCGAATGGTTATCAAGACTATTACTTCATTTTTTCAATAAAAGTTACCTTACTTTCATATACTTATGCTCGACCAAGTCAAATGACTATTACTACTTGGTCGTACGACCAAGCTTGTACATTTCAAATTATCCCTTAAAGTGGGCTCGACATTGTCCAAACCAAGATGGCTCGACCAAGTAGAACCAGATTAATTCGATATTAAGATTCAATGTCGCTCGATCACTCGACACAAGAGTTAAACAAAGTAAATGAAAATTAAATTCAATACATCAGTTCAAATATTACAGCCCTCAAGGGGCGCTCTCTCCATCCTTCTTGGCCTGGTCAGTCTCTATAGTCAAACAACCATCCACATCAGCAGAGCGATCCATCTTCAACTAAGCCGCCAAAACGAGCATAGTAGCATCATCAACCCTCGACATCGTCGACCTTCTCGACACTAACATCTTCTCCAATCATTTCAACTTGCTCACCTTCATCGGCATCGCCGCGCATTATCTTTTCATAATCGACAATCCAAGCGTCAGGCTTCCACTTGCTCGTCCTACCCTCATAAAATTGTCGCATCATATTAGTTCGAGTCTAGATGATGGCGTTGCAAACACTGCTATCCATCTGGTCGTAGAAGGAATAATATTCGGCCTTCTTAGCGCTCAACTTGGCCCTGAGTAGCTCGATCTCAGACTTCAAGGCATTGTTCTCGACCATAGCAACAACAACATGAACTGAGGCCTTATCAGTGGTCCTCTTGGCCTTGACATTTACAACCATGATCCGTTCGACATCAACCTTAAGAGAATTGTTACTCAACTTCAGCTCTCTCACCCTCCTTTGGGCCAAGGTTAACTCCTTCTTAATATGGATCTGATATTGCAAAACCTGCAAAAATTGCAACTCAACACTTAGTAAAAATTCAAACCAAAAATACAAATATAGAAAGTTGTGCGACATAATACCTTAAATAAACGACCTATGTCCCAATCGACCACATTGGTCGGACCCATTTCACTCATCCGACTTGCGTCTTCAGGGAAGAGTAGTTGCTCGACCTGAGGAAGGAGCAACCCAAAATCAGAGTAGGTTGATAAGTCCCGAGGGAATGAAAGGGTGACCGATGCTTCACTCTCACTAGTAGAGTCTTCCTTCTGTCTCTTATGCCCGATCGAGCTCGGCTCGACAGTCCCTTTGCCTTTACCTGTTGAAGGTGGAGGAGGCGGCATCATCATCAACTCGACCTCGACAGCTGCCTTGGTCGGCTTCTTTGCTCCTTTTCTTCATGTGCTGATGTCGCTTCAAAGCCTTCTCAATATCGGGGATATTGAAAGATCTAACCATTATATCTACTGCGAAAGTCCACTCGACATCAGAGACTGGACTAATAAACTGAGTCCTAAATAGTCGCTCGTCACTCTTTCTGACCCTAACAAATTCCACCAACTGTTTTAGCAATAGGTAAGGTGTACCTGATTCGTTAAGGACCGAGTATTGCCAAAGTCTACTCGACTTGAGACTCTCCTCGACGAGGATTGACTTCCAACTTCTCTCTTTCTTACTGTAAGACAAGATCGACTCAGTGCGCTTCACGCAAGTTAGTCCCTTGAAAGCTTGAGCTCGTTTGATGTTTTTTGCTATAACAAAGAAAAGAACTGCATAAGAAACCAAAAAGCATACACGACAAAGCCTACACGATACTCCAAATAACTTACGACACTATGTAGGATACATGGACTCGACAAATTAAAAACCTACCAGCTTTTGACCATATCGAGCGTATAATCAAGTCCCTCATTGGCCACTCGACCAAGAAACCGTGAGCAAAGAAGTACATATCCTTCCAGTGGCGGTCTTTGGTAGTTAGATCGATTATGAGGTGCTCTCGATTGTTTCGAAGGGCAAAGGTATACCGACCCTTTTTATTGTTATGCTCCCTTAATGAATATATGTAAAACATATCAGGTAGATCAAATTCTATCGACTCCCTCTTACAAAAATGCTCAAGAGCAAGCAATATTCTTCCACCTGCTAGGCATCAGTTGACCCGGTGCGAGCGTCTTTCTAGCCAACTAGGGAATAGGCAGTCGAAGTCCGAACTTCTAGAAGAGTACTCATAGAAGCACGTCCATCCCGACATGTCCCAATCTAGTCTCTCTTACTTCGAAGGGACACTAAGGTCGACCTCCTCAAGAATTCCATGACATACTCTAATTATGTTCAAGTCTGCCTCTTCTAGCATACTCAGGGGGTTAATGATGCGGATTGAATAGGTTATGTTTTTATTCCCTTTTACCTCATCTTTTAATCTTGTTTTCAAGTGAATTTGGTAGGTTTAATGTGTTTTTTCGAGTTTGTGCAGGTTATGTTCGATTTTAGGGAATGTATGGCAAAGTTGAAGAATTGAAGATTTTTCAGTACAGACCTGTCATGTTTCGAAGGCTGCTATAAGTTCATCCTGATGCACTGGGTTTCGAGCCTTATATTTCTTGAAAGTTATAGAACTATAGTTTTCGTCAAATTTATACGGTTCGTGATTCCAAACTTTCTAGAGAAATTTATGTTCGTTTTCGTATCAATACGCAGTCCAGCCAATTTCGACCAATGAGTACCACAATTTCTTTTTTGCGACCCAGGGTCGCAACACTAGAATCGCGATATACAGAACCAATTTTGGGCAATAAGTATCGCGATTCTTTTTGTGGCTAAGGGTCACGATAAGGGGTCGCAACAGTAAACCTGATGCCCTAAATCATGCGACTATAAAAGGAAAAAGAAAGAAAAAATTAGGGGTCAGTTTTTGAAGAAAGAAAACCCGTCCAAAGGCTAGGGAAACCTCACCAAACACACTCACTTCATCTTTTCTTGGTTCTTCTGATCAAAGATACAAGTTACATACACACGGTTCATTAATCTTCATCAATCATTCATCGGAAAAGACGAAGTATTAAAGAAGAAGGAGTTTTAGCTAGACCAAAGTGGCATTTCTTCACTATTTGTGCTTCTAAAATGGGTTCTATCTGTTCTTTATCTTTTTTCTTTGTTTTGATTATTATCATGTTAAACTAAATCCATACTTAAGGGGTCAATGGGCCATGACTAAGTTTTAGGGTATGTAAATTGATTATTATCTTTTATTACTATGTCAAGAAGCTTTATTTGTTAGATATACAATACTATTGATTGTGATTCTTGTTGTTTGCACTACAAGAGTTTGTTGCATAAACGTTGAATTACAATTGATAAGAATGTTATAGCTTATTGAGAGATGTTATAATTGATTTTAATTGAATTCTAACAAATATGTATTATATTAATTAAGGCATGAGAATGCTTAATTAACTTAGGAATTAGACTTGATAATGGGTTTCTGATTAATTTCATTCTAAGACCAATAAGTAGAATTAATTAGAATTACAACATCAATGCATGACCAATATAATTTGATATGTCATTGTTAGGAATAATTCACTTTCTTGAAATATTGCACTTACATAGTCAATTCCAATACCCAGACTTATGATTGGGACTCTTTGATCACCTGACGCTTTCTCACCCTTGGCCAAATTCTTCGTTGATAAGTTGCTTAGTTTATATTTTCTTTTGTGATTCAAAACCATCAACTCTTTATTTAAATTTTATTTTGTTAACATCTTTAGCATTATTATTAATTAATCACCGCTTCCTTGTGGATTCAATCCCGTTCTTACGGGACTTTATTACTTCGATACTTCCTGCACTTGAGATTTTATCTCACAAGTTGTGAGAATGTCAGTTGACCCAAACGTAGTCCTAAGGGTTTACCCAATCCTGCTGGGGGCGACCCCAAAGACCAGCATCTGTCCTCGACCCACTCGGTCGAGCGACCTACCTTACCCTAAGGGGTGGTTTGACTATCGTTGTTGGAGGTCCCTCATACAAGGACCAAAGAATGCCCTCAACATCGGCTTCTACCCTAGCGTATGCTACAGTAATCTCACCACTTCTATTTCTCGACTCTCCCCAAGAGTCAGATGACAATTCTACTTGATCGACTCCTTCACGACCTGATATGCTAAGGGCACTATCGTCTCTTCGACTTGACATTTTCCTTACAAGGTCTATCGACCAAAACGTGATACTTAGTTAGTATAGAGATTCAACAATCCTACTCTCGACTCGACACAGATACCCTACTCCCGACCGTTCAACTTAGCCTTACATTGCAAGCGAATTAGGCCTTGGATCCACTCGTTCCACATCAGGATTGAAGTGTTAGCACGAGGTCGTACGACAGCTCGACACCTTGATATCACTCGACACGACCTACTCATGTGGCATTAGGAGTAAAGTGCCAATGTAAGGTCGTATGACACCTCGACAGCCTGATGTCGTCTGACACATACTCACAAACAAATACAGTAAGAATCTTAAAGGTTTCTAAAGATCAAAGTCAAGAAAAAAAAAATTCAACTCCCTATTCGAAGAACACCAAGAACAGTTCAATCTAAAACTTCATAAACAAAATCAATCAAAAGTAAAAGTTACGAAACTTACCAGAATAAGGTCGGAATCGAAGAGAGCTTGTCTAGAAATGTACGAAATTCACCGGAAAAAGCTCAAACTAACACCGGAATATGAAAAGTCTCGACTGGACTTAAAGAGAGAAAACAATAAAACTGAAAGTTGAAGGCGAAGAAGATGATGGTGAAATGAGGAGAGACAAAAATGAGCGGGAGTTATAATGCATTCTGGTGGTGACGTGTCATCCAGCCATCGGTCACGTCTCCCTATAACTGCCAACCTAGACACGAGGGGTCTGGCACCTTCCCAACGCAAACGCCATGATTAATGGTGCCGGCTGTCGAGCAAACGAACAGCCATTTACTTGGACGTCTCTACACAACACGGTCGTTGGTCATTCAACCTATGTCGAATCATGAGCAGCATGACCTCTTGATAAAATGCAAAAACCTCATGCTGGTCGACTCGACGCTGATTATCCACTCGATATAGTCGAGTGATATCCAAATCTCTCACTCTACTCAACATTGTCAAGCCATAAGATTGTTACGATATTTGATCCTTCTCGACATTGTTGAATCAAGCTTCTCCCCATTCGAAATTCAAGAACTCAACTCTAAATGGATCTCGACAAGACATGTCTTCACGATGTTGTCGTACGACTATGGTCGAATCTTTGACACGAACCATATAACTTCGGCCATCTACACTACATTTCTACACGACATGTCCATGCGACATCTTTATACACATGTCTACTACAACATGGTCGAACCATGAACAAACATGGTCATTCAATGAATGATGTAGCACCCTATTACTCGACTCGACATCCCTACTTGACGTTGTCGAGCCACTCATTGGACCAACCAATATACAAGTTTTTTACTCAACTCAACAATACATGGACTTTCTTTTGACGTTAGCTCAATGCAAGAAGATTGGGGGCAAACTGTAGTGACCAAAAATAGTCAGGCCCAAAGTGTCAAAATCCAAGGTGAATGCATAGCCCAAGTTGGTTACATTCTAAATTAAGAATCACATGGGCCCAAGGCCCTATTGAGAGTTCTACTTGGATCAACATATAATCCTAGTCAAAATACTCAAAGCCCAACTCTTTAAAGAAAGCTAATAAAGGCCCACCAGTCGACCCCGAACAGCATGTTGACCTAACCCATATATAGACTCGCAACCCATCTGTCAACCCAGGTCCACGTGTCCACCCATGGTCAGTCAATCCAAGCACACAACCATCAGACTTCAAATTTGAAGTCTGGTGGACCAAATCAAGGAGGCAGCCAAGCCCTCCTTAATCTTGGCCGAAGTATCAGAAGGTTGATACAACTACCAATGGGTGGAACACACACCTATAGGGAGAGACCCTCACTCAGGGTGGGGGTTCACCTTTTTTACTATTAAAGTATACATTGCATTTGCACTGTTCATCGTCTATCATCGCTAAGTGATTCCCGACCAACTCCGACCACTACGAACCGCCTTACACTCACAACACCGATCATCATTAGTCACAACTTCAATCACTATTCACTCACGACCTCGATCAACAGTAGCCAAATCATCAATACCCAAGAAGTATTTATATTTACTTATTCTACGTTCTTACCGTATTTTTATACAATCAATTTACTTGAGCGTCGCAGTGTACTTGGCCGGTACTGCCCCGGTGACCAAGCATTTTATCAACCCCGTGTCTCTAGTTTTGCAGGTTGTAGTGTCTCAATCATCACCCTACCGTTTTTGTGGTCTACATAGGACATCTATAAATTATATGAACCAAAATTTGGTTTCTCATTATAAAAGTTATTCAAATATAAATGAGTGCGGGTATTGTCATCCATAAATGATTTATATTTTACATCCATATTTTATTAAAAAGTTTAATTATAAAAGTGTTAATCAAGTTAGCCCCTTTGTTTGTCAACAGTTAGTTAATTTAACGATCTTAACACTATTTCAATCTTTACATAAAAAATCATTGTTAAGATTAAAAAAAATTACAACTCAAACAAAAAAAAATGATAAAAGTATAAAAATATTAATTTATAATAATTTTTAGGGTTTCTAAAATTTTTAAAAAATTAATAGATGTATCTCCACCGCAATCTCTATCAAAAATGAAAAATAAATAAATAATGGTGAAAATGGATCTCCACCCATGTTGAGGGGGAATTCTGTGTCTTAGTAAGTCGTATGTCCATGAAACAAATAAAATGTCGTAGTATCAGCACTTTTAAGGATCCACGCAAGACGCCAGGTCATCTTCGCCCTCCCCTTCTCGTTGAACTGACCCCAGAGATGGCAAGAACTTCCTAACCGCATCATGTCCTCACCACGCCTCTCCATAAAGCTAAAGCAATTTGATTAACCAAGGAAGAAACGTAGCAGGCCAGAAAAAGACCTGACACTAGCACAAAACCATGATAACACCTGCGATCATCAGAATAGTCAGGAATGTATCAGCAAAGATGTCAGGCGAAACCAAAAGCCTATCAGCATAGGAAGCAGACGAATTAATTGCCCTGACAGCGCAGGTTATCGTTCGAACAAGCTGTTATGTCTCGTTTAGGGACAACTTCCCTGACGAAGCTGGAATTACATGTTTAAGGAAACCTGCCTATGTTCCTTCCCCTGACAGCACCTGACCTTTCCCAAACTATGAGTCAACGAGAAGTGCATTCAAGGAGTTATAAATAAGGACGTTGGTAAAGAAGGGAGGTAGGCCATTGAATACTCGCACCAACCCTAATAAGCATCTAACCCATCTTTTTCTTCTTGGAAATACAGACACTGACTTGATCAAGTGAATCGCAAGCTGAAGTCCGACACCTCTTATCGATCTTCTTTACTTTGACAGGTAGCATGTCATCAAAGCCTTCTCCGATAAGCTTTTGTTTCCTACGAGAACTTTCTCTGCAAAACCATCGCTATTAATCCTACATAACCGACTCAACGAACCACTAAGTAACTTTACGTGGCATAGTTGACCTTTTGTTGACTATGGAATCCATTTTTCACTGTCAACAACCCACAATCTCCATCTCAAATGGATATGGAGATTAATTCTACTTCCATCTGAGATGGAGATTGTCAGTGTTAATCTCCATGATCTCCATCTAATGAAAAATAAAGATCTCCGGCTCCATCTAAGATAGGATCTCCACCATAAATTTTAATTTTTTTTTTCCTTTTTTTGATAATGGACAATGAAAATTTATCTATCTATTTTTTATTTTTATTTTTTACTTTCTATACATAATAGATTCTTATTGGAAGGTTTAATTGTAAAATTTTAAAAAGTTAAAGAATAAATCATATTTTCAACACAATCAATTAAAGTTAAGAGCAAAATAGTCTATGTGCATATTCTATTAAGTTTGACTGTTAAAAATCTGATCAGAGGGACTAATTTGATTGATCTTAAAAAAGTTAGGTATCATACAAGCTAAATGAGAAAAGATCAATCAAAAGTAATATTTTGAAAAAAACATAAGAACCCAAAGTGATTTATGCCCCTCATAGAATCCATAATTTAAGATCATAGAATCCATAATTTAAGAAAGCAAGATACCGTGCACATAAACATTGATGGAAATCAATGCTAATTTAAATAAGGACAAATTGCAATGAAGTATCTTACCTTTAACTATATTACAATAACTATATTACAATAAAACCGTACTTTTACTCAAAATACAACTTACTATTTCAAATAACTATTAATTTGATTCCTAGCATATTTAGAAATATCATTTTTGAACATATTTTTATTTTTTTTAACTCACATCATCTCTAACTTTTTCAAAATACATCAATTTAGTCCCTATAACCAAAATTATGGACCGAGTGCTCTTTCAACCAAAGTTTCAGCCTTTTAACGAGTGAAAACAAGACATTGATTTTAACATAAAATGCAAAGCTGGAAATTTCTGCAGAAGATTGCAAGGCAACAAAGAATGATTGCGCAAATCTAATGACTTTCTCATATTTCAATGGTCATAAATCAGTTTTTAGTACATGGTTTACATTCAACGAGCCCTACTATCAGTAAAATTCTGTTCCTACAAACCAACTTTACACTAATTAACTCTATACAATTCATGTTATACTATAAAATACACAAGGGCCGTATCGAATCATTTCACTGGAGTCGCAGCAATATTGCTTCAATTACAGCACATTTACCACTACCACTCAGTCCATACGCAACAATCAACTTCATCCAGTGAGAAAAAATCAATTCCTCCAACTAATCTCAAAAATGTGCCTGAAAGTAGGCTAAACATTGATACGGTGGTAACAATGGGAGCTTTATACTATCATATTTAAATTTTCAAGCTTGACTTTTGGATTCTATGAACTGCAAAAAGGATGGCTGGAAGTCAAAACCTGCTGATGATAAATGCTTCCGAGCTAGGCAGGTAAACTGGGGAAATTCTAAAATCTACCTTTGAACCTCGGAGTGGGAGTAACAAGGAAAAGAAGAAAATTGAAAATATGCTCATGAAAGGAATCAAGGTTTCTAAAGCATGCAACTTTTTTCCTTTTCCTCATTCTCTCTGAAAACCAGATATAGCTTTAAAAAGGCTATACAAAATTAAAAAAGAAAAATCTCTATCATTAGTCTGCATCGAAATCCTGCAATACCTTTCCATCTTGATTTTTGGGTAGTATAATATCAGGAACCTCGTCAATATCCTCTGCAGGCTGATATAATAGGGCACGTAAAGATGAGAAACACATAGAAAACAAGATCATTTGGGAAACCAGTCAAAACAGAAATTAAAAAGGGCTACCTTCCACAATTGCAATAGATGCCATAGCAAATATCGATGATCATGACCAAAGCAAAAGCTTGCCTGCCCAAGCCACCGCATGAGAGGTACCTGACAGACATCACGTTGTCAACAACCTAAAGACTGTCTCAATAATCTAAGATAATTTCACATTTTTTTTTTTTTTATGTTAAGATGAGTAAGCTCCATATCAGAGATAGGATCCAACATAAAAGACATCATACCATAACGCTAACCCATTTACCTTAACAAAAGATGATAATTTCTACTTGAAGTTTGCTATGTCACATCACAATAGAAGGAAACAGAATAAATGAATTATCAAAGTTGTTCAGTGGCAGAATTAAGATTTCAAACAGTTCAGGGCCCTCAAAAATAAAATCATATAAAATAACAAACAAACAAAGAACAAAAAATAAAAACATCTGTACGCAGACTGAACTAAAATAAGTAAAATCCTGGATCAGATTTATACAAATTCAAATTTGTATGCAGACTGAATTCATCTAATGTGCTTGGGGCACTAAATCCTTAAATTTGCATAACCTAATCAAACAAAATCTTTCAATAACATACCGTGAGAGACGATCTAGAAGATTTTGATTGGAACATTTCAGAGCACGATCATACACAATCTCAGTCCTCTTGGCAACATCATGCCAATTATAGAGTTTCTTCATCTGGCAAAAATAAATGAATATTTGGCCATCAAACAAGAAATCAAATTCTCAAAAAAGTTTAAAGTTCTTCTAAAATAATATACTCACACGATCGTGCATAACTTGTGGATCAATTTTAGGAAGTATAGATATTGCCTTCTCAATTGCTAGTACCATGTCAACAGGATCTGGTTCAGCAAGTACAATCATGTCATCTGGTAAAACCTACAATACCAAGCAGCCGGGGGGGGAAATTAGCTGGCTAAACTACTAAGATTTAAGAAATTAAATTATTTTAACATGTCATGACTAAGATATTATGAAATGGCCAGGTTGAGTAGAACATCTCATGATACATGCCTCTGGGACACCTCCCACACGTGTACTGACTGTTAATAGTCCACAACTAGCAGCCTCTAATATGGCTATGCAAAAGGCTTCAGTTAAAGAACTGCCAGAAATATAGAACTCAAATTAGATAACACTAAATGTGAGGAAAAAACAATTTCCATCTATGTTAAAAATTAGCAAATTTTACAACAAGAATTATGGCCATTTATATTCCAGTGCTTACCTACAATATAATAATACATTTGCTGTATTCTTCTAAGTGAACGTGAAGATACCCTAAAATGGTACTTGAGCACTTAATTACAATGCTATGTCTTTTTGCTACAAAATCCGGTGATAATGAAATAGTAAATCATTATCATTATCAGTGCAGGTGGGCAGATATTTCTAATCATCAAATCTCTATTATTCTTGTAATTTTATAAAAAAGAAAATGCCCAGGTACATCAATTATTCATCATTTTATAAAATATCAGATGATATGATATATACAAATGTGTGTTTGAGTGTGCATGTGTCCATGTGCAAGCATTTCAAGCAAGTTGATCAAGCAATGAAATAAAAAAATAAAAAAAAATAGACAATACAAATTCAATCGGAATTTACCTATTTAAGAAAATATGACCAGATATCAGGACAGATCGTACTTGAGCATGTGGCACAGCACCCAACATTTGGACTCGATCTTGAAGAGAATGCTTCTCCCTCATCTCTTCCAATCTCACGCGTTTAGGTCCATCACCACCAACAATGAAACGAACCTTAATATAAGTATACAAATGAGATGATAGATTTCAAATAACTTGATATTCCAAAATGTTACATGTTAAACTACTATTATCACTCTCCCCTTTCAATATATTACAACTAAAGGCCAAATAATTATATCAATCAACTGATATCTAGGCCCAGTAAAGGCTGCATTCTACTTCATAGACTAACCCTTAATACCACTTGATAGTTTTACACATCAAGTCACTTGATGCTGATGAATGTCAAGATATTAATATATAGTGATGCATATATAGAAGTCTCTGTCTAAAACAAATAAGAAGAAAAAAACTTAAATTACTGAAACTGCACTAGATATGGAGATTATGAAACTTGAATTTGAAATTTGACATAATAGTGACCTGCAGTTTCATAGGTTAGATACATCAATTTCCTATTTTGAGGGCAATTTTGATTATAGCCCTGTTATTTATGAGACCAAACATGCCCTAGTACTTTTAAAGCTCTTAGTAAAGCTTCTGGAAGACACAATTGCTGATACAACTAGATTCCTGAAGTATAGTCAATCATGTTCTTAGAAAAGTAACAAATATAAATATCATTACAATTCGGAAGAAAACAAAGAAATCAATCATATCTATTAATATCATGAGATGCTGATGAGGAGCTATATAATCATTCAATATGCCAATTAAATTGAAGTTTATGAATCAACTAGACATTGAGTATATCTGTTTATGTACCAATAGGCTGACAGAAACCTTCCTACTCAGAAAGTGGCAGTAAAACTACCTTGCATTTGAACAATCCAAAAAATAAAAATGAACAAGGTCTTTAACTAGAGGAACATTCCCTGCTTAGTTTATGGCAATTCCATGTCAAGAAACAAACCCACGTTCTATAAAGGCATAAAAATATGAAACACCACAAATAACTCACATGGGATAAATTCGACAAACTTCTGGAATGACTTTCAACGAGCAAATCTGCACCCTTACGATAAACCAATCTGCTAATGACAACAATAATAATTTCATTTCTGTCAACTCGCTTTGGGGCAGTGTGGAACATAGCAGTGTCCACAGCATTGGTATTACAAAAACCTTTTCAGGTGGCAGACCAGAACGCAGCACCGTGTTTTCCTTGCTCGTGTGAGAAACACAATGGCCTGGCTCACATCTGCTAAAGTAAACTGCAACACCTTGTTCATATGGATACTTCCCACATTCAGCAAAACCATAGAGTGAATGATCAGTAAACACAGCTTTGTAACCCATAGTGCGGGCATGCATCAGAGCTTCATGACAGAGAGTTGAGAGGCTTGATGCCCATGCACCAGTGCTATTTTTTCTCTAATACGGATTGTCCTTATGATTGGAAGTGTCCCATAAAAGTCGGTAACGTATTCTGCATAATAAATGGTCTCCATGTAAATAGTAAACTTTCAAGCCACCGTCATGTATCTCACACCGGAGCGATTTCCATAAGCATGAGTTATAACCACCCACCTGAACAATCATAAATTACAATAAACGAATAATAACTATCTCTAAAGGGAAAGTGGTGATTGACGCATCTATTGGGTAGACATAAGAACATCTATCTGGTTCAAAGAAAACAATTTATGAAAAAGTTGGTTAACAGTGTTCTCTAACCTTGTGACCAAGCTTTAACAGGCATTGTGACAGATAATAAATGTGACTTTCCACACCTCCAAAATTAGGATAAAAAAAATCAGAGACCATCAGAATCCTGGGCTTCTGATTTTCCATAAGTTAAATCTCTCACACTGCAAATTAAACCCTTGAAAAAAAAAATTATTTTAAATAATCCAAATGTCAGTGAATTCAAAACAAGTGAAGGGCACATCACAAGAACTATATATAATTGTCCAATCTGACATAGAAATGGCAGGTATATAGTCCTTCAAGTATGTGCTGATCTTAAAAATTGCTACAGTGCCCATTTTTAGAGTGTGTTGTGTCTAAATGTATCAAGAAATACCTAGACAGCTAAGCAGGTGACCATATGTATGTGCCAGTGTTAAAAATTGACAAAGAATTACAAATTTCCATTTCATTAAAACTAGAATTACTGCTAACAAAATATCAACCCGATCTTTATTACCGATAAAATAACATATTGAAGAAAACAAAACAATGCCCATTATAAAGAAGGAATCACTTTAAGCTAAATCAATTCTAACAAGCATAAAAATAAACTTACACTAAAAGCTAGTAATTGATGAAGAGAATCAATACAAGCATGAAGCACCACCATTTTCAAGAATCAGGGGAAGAAGTGGTAGCTAACCAGGTTCTGATCAAGTAAATGGAGGTAGGCGAGTATTTGTAAAAAAAAAAAAAAAAAATGGAGATTGGGTTTCGACTTTTGATTTCGAAAGCAGAAATGCAAAAATTTCTTCTGAGTTTCCATTCAAGCAAACAAAACAACATAGGCTGGTCTGGTATGGTGAGTAAGGTCAGCCAACAAATAAGCCCAAGTAATATGTCAAAAAAATTCTTCAAATCCTGGTATAGCTATGACTATTCGATATCAATTATAAAATATTGAACAATTTTTTGACATATTAGATGGGCGTATTTGTTGGATGACCTACTCACCATACCAGACCAGACCTATGTTGTTTTGTTTGCTTGAATGGAACTCAGAAGGAATTTTGCATTTCTGCTTTCGAGATCGAAAGTCGAAACCCAATACCCATCAACAAATCAACAAAAAAAAAATGTACTACTTCTCTAGTAACAATATTTTAAGCAATCAAATATCTCGTAACATCAGAAAAATGCAAAGAAGACACAATACCCATCAACAATCAACAAAAAAAAATGTATCTCGATTCAAATACTGAAACATGAAGACGAACTCGTGTTTGTACCTGGTTAAGAGTAGATGATCTTATGGAAGAGAACAAAGGAGAAAGTGAAGCCACTCGCCTCCACATATCCTCTGGATTTGTCTTCTGACTCCGTCCTCTGCGCGGTACCTCTGTCTCGATTAGTCTGCGGTTACTTACCTCGTTTAATTCATTCGAGTTCTTTTTACTAATTTTTTAATGTTGAAACCTAACAAAATTGTTAAAAAATTAATTTTTCCTTAATTTTATTTAAATAAATTAAAATTACATTTTTAACCTTATATTTTAAAAAATTATTAATATTTATAAAGGTAATATAATTATTTTAAATTAATATTTAAAAAATAAAATTTAAAATTTTTTAAATGGATCTCTACATCCATCAAAATTAATGAACAGTGAAAATTATATTAAATTTTTTTAAAAAATAAAAAGTAAAAATTAAGTATTTTTAAAATTGATCTCTATCGTTAATCAAAATTGATGGACGGTAAAAATTATATTTAAATTTTAAAAAAAAATAGAAAGTGAGTTTTGAGTTCTTCGGCGAAGAACCCGATCTGGGTTCTCCGCCCCAAATCGATTCTTCGACGGAGAACCCATTTGGGTTCTCCATTGAAGACCCAGATCTAGGTCGTGTACTTCAGTTCTAATTTTTTTTTTTTTTTTTTTTTTTTTACATTGGTGGAGATCCACCCTCCATCCAGCTCCACCAAAAAATAATAAAAAAAAGTATTTTTAATTTTTTTATAAAACTTCTAATATAATCTACACCGTCCAATAATCTTGATGAACGGTGGAGATCCAACTAAATTTTTTTAAATTTTTAATTTAATTTATTTTTTTAAAAAAAATTTGAAGAAATATTTAAATTTTTAATTAGGGTAGATATGTCATTTCACTAAAAAAATTTATTGTTGACCCATTGATAGGGTTTAAAGACGAAAATACCCTGGGACCGTTAAGTTTGACTAAAGGTTGACTTACAAAATGACCAAATAATATATTTTCAAAAAGTTAGGGTCCAAGGATACCAATAAACGAAACTATTTAAAAAACTGATAATTTTCTAAAAATTAAGGACCAAATTGATAATTAAAAAAAAAAAAAAACCCAACTAGGTAGACATGGCCAAAGGAACCGGACCGGCGGTTCCGGTTCCGGAACCGCCGGTTCCGGTTCCAAATTTTCACCAACCGGAACCGGGACCGGGGAGGTCCCGGTCCCGGTTCCGGTTGGAACCGGAGGAACCGCCCGGTTCGGTTCCTCCCCGGTTTTTTTGGAACCCGTGCGGTTTGAAACCGCCGGTTCCAAACCCGCCGGAACCGGAAATAAAAAAAAAAATTTGAATTTTTTTTTTCAAATTAAAAAATGAAAAAAATTTAATAAAAGTTAAAAAAAATTAAACTAATGAAAACCAAAGGTAATAAACCAAAGGTAATAAATCATTGTGGATGGATAATTAAAACTTAGAAGTGTGTACATATATATATATGCAAAGGTAGTTTCAAAATATATTCACTTTCAATGTGGGATTGGTTATATATATAGATAAGTAAAGATGGTTCAAGTCTTGTACACTTTCAATGTGGGATTTGAGAATATAGTCAAAAATGGTCTACACTAGTCCCACATTGAAAGTAAAAGAGAAGTGTAGGAGATGAAGTTTTATATAAAATGATAGTAAGTAGTCCCACATTGAAAGAAAATTGTAGTGTAGGAAGTTGAGTACTTATAAGTAGTCCCACATTGAAAAAAAAAAGAGAAGTGTAGGAAGTTGAGTGCTTATAAAAGGGATGAGTATTTGTTGGGTTATGATTTAAGTGATATGTGGCCCAACAATAGTATTGGGCCATTTACTCATATTTATTATAATTATTATATGGCCCAACAATGTTGGGATATTATATATATATATATATATATATATATATATATTAGTATACATATATATACATATATGTTTATATATATATATATATTTGTTTATATATATATATTAGTAAAAAATTAATTTTTTTAAAAAAAAAAAAAAAAAAAACCGGAACCGAACCGGAACCGCCCGAACCGGGCGGTTCCGCGAACCGCCGGTTCCAAACCGGCGGTTCCGGTTATTTTTTTTTAGGAAAACCCGAACCGTGGCCATGTCTACAACTAGGAAACACACGTCAAAATCAACTAATTTCTGACCGTTGGCACCAAAAAAGAGTCCATCTAATAACCAAACCCACTTCTTGAATTTCTGACCGTTATCATCAATCACACAATATTACCGCCAAAATCTCCATCTGGGACAGCTATCCTTGTGAAGCTAATTTGAACTACAAAACCGACTTCTTCAATTTATAGTCGTTTCTTCTATTTCTCTCCAGTTTTCATTCTTGTAAGCATCTTCTTCTGGTTTTCCAAGTTTCTTTTTTGGGTATTACAAAGATTTTTTTTGGGTTTTCTTGCTGCGAAATTAAGAAACAATGCAATTCCCTTCAATGTCTCCCTATCCTGTTGGGGTTTGGTTCCATCCCACCAACACAGAGCTTGTGGGGTTTTATTTGTACAACAAGATAGCTGCACCGACACTGCTTTCAGGAAACAACTGGGTCAGAGATTGCGAACTCTATGGTTTGCAAGAACCGTCTGATATTTGGCGACTCTTTCGAGGAGATGATGGTTTGACTGATGATGATCGTGCCTTCTACTTCTTTACCAATTGAAGAAGAAGTCCTCTAATGGATATAGAATTTGCAGAAGGGTGGCATCCGGCACATGGGCAGGCGAGGACAGTGGTGAGAAGATTGAAGCCTCCAATGTGTTTGGTTTCAAGAAAAGGTTCCGGTACGAAAACGCAAAGTCTCCGCAAGACCGTGCCTAGATAATGCACGGGTTTACTATTGGTGCTAATGAGATGGTTCTTTGTCGGTTGAAAAAGAACAAGTCTGGAGGACAGAGAGGTGTTCGTGGAGATAGAAAAAGAAAGTTGAGATCGACTACAACAACAGAACATGAACAAGAACAAGTTGTTGATCCTTTTGTCAACAGTAAGCATCCCAGGACTGAACAAGTTGATTATCTGTTGATGCAACAAAATCAACAAGCAAAGGACTTTCAAGAGTTAGCAGGGCGTTCTAATTCTAGTAATATGGCTGCTAACCACTTATTCTCTGGTGGTCTCCAAGTCCCATTGCTCCTGGATTGTTCTGATAATGTAGCTGAATCGTCATATTCATCATCAGTGAGGCTTTCTGATTCGGGTTATATGGATCATTTGTTGTTGGATTCTTCTGTCATGCCTGTTGAGATTGAAGAAACTGCAATTGAATCATCATCAACTGTTGTTGTTGCCGTTCCAATTACAACTGAACCATCACATTTTGAAGATGATAGGTATATCAACTAGGATGGGCAAGAGATTGTGATTGAGAATGGGGTCAATCTGGCTCAATCAAGTCCACATGGTATTGCTGACGATGACTATTTACTCTAGATGACTTGAACAATCTACTATGCTTTGATGAAGCTGATATCGATTTCTTCACTGATTCTAATCATCAATTGCCATGGTTGTAGATATTTTTCGTTGTGCTTCTGTTTCTACTGGTTTGGTGTATAATTAGATTCTTAATCGATAAATAAAGTCTCCATTTAATCTCTCAAGTTATTTTTTATTTGTTAGTTTGCCTTGTTTATATTATATTAAGTTGGTAACTGTTGTTATTATTTGTTTACATTGAAAAGGATACTAGATCCTAGATGTTTGTTAGAAGTACCAAACTGTTTTACAAAATACCTTCAACAGCTAGATTGCCATTGTAGAAAGCTTGACTGAGAATGGAAGAGAGAAAATCATTTTTCTTCGTTGGGTGAGCGACGGTTACAGGAAGAATTAATCTATATTTACAAGTTGTATCACACAAAAGTAAACTCCCTTAAAACCTAGTACACCAATCACTGCCACGAGTGAATATTTAGCATCTCCTGATAGATTATCCATCAAGCTTTGATTGCTGGAGTTATCAATCATTTGCCTTCAATCTGTAGCTTCAAGCTTATTGCCACTAAAAGAAGCTTATTAATGGCTTCTTTTAATTGATCATTATTTATGTGGCTATCGACATTTTTATCCTAGATTAAATCACAATTTGTAGTACAATAAAACCAAAAATCCACATAAAATGACCTTAATCAACACGGCTTGCTTTGGTTTGGTTTTAACCTCCACCAAAATCCTATTCAATTTTCAAAAAAAAAAAAAAACATATCATCTCGATTCAGTATATTAAAAATATTGAGATATAATTAAGTTTAATTCACTATAACTTTGAACTGAAACATTGATGAATAAATTTACATGTAAATATTTGGTATTCTCTAATACCTTAACAATATTATCGCTGTATTTGATTTTGATATGATATTGTACTTTTTGAGTATTAAATGTATTTTTCTTTTAACTCTATGCCTAACTGCCATCAATATTTAATATATATTTTCATCCCAAAGAATAGAGATAACACATAATCAGTATTTACAATTTTTTTTTTTTTTTTTAGTAGAAAGTAGTGAGATCAAAATTGGCTTAAATTTTATTAAAAAAACTCATTGCTTAAATCAATTTCAATTGTATGATTACATGATATCTAAACAGAAAAAAATGCAAACAAATTATTTTGATGTTCAGTTTATGTAGTTGATGATTATGAGGTTGCATAAAGGTGCTTTCACTTGTATTAGATACTAGAGAATATTTGGAGAAACAAAAGGATATATCATTCTCTCCTAAATTAATCTTTTTTTATTACTATTTTCTTTGAGTTTTATGCTATTGTTATTATTTATTTTTCAGGTAATTATCAATTTGGTCTCTCACTTTTAAAAAATTATCAATTTTTTAACGTAGTTTCATTTATTAGTATTTTTATGCTCTAACTTTATATAAATATATCAATTTGGTCCTTACGTAAGTCAACCGTTAGTCAAACTTAATGGTTCCAGGGGTATTTTTTTCTTTCAACCTATCAATAGGTCAACAATAAATGTTTTGGTAAAATAACATAACTACCCATAGTTAAAAATTTAAATAAATTAAATTTAAAAATTAAAAAAAAAATTGATCTCTACCGTCCATCAAAATTGATTGACAGTGAAGATTATATTGAAAAAAATTTTATAAAAAAAATTATGAATGAAGAATTAAAAAAAAATTATTGTTAAGGAAGATCCAATCTAGAGATTGGATCTCCACTGCCTATTAATTTGATAGATGGTGGAGATCCACAAAAAAAAAATGAACCTTCAAACGAACTCAAAACCCAGAGCTTGGTTTGTTTCGAACCCAGAGCTGGGTTTGTTTCGAACCCAGAACCGGTTTCAAAACGAACCCAGTTTCTGGGTTCGACTTCGATTTGAAGATGAACCCTTCGTTTTCATTTTTTTTTTTTTTTTAGCGACGAACCAAGATCTCCAGCGTCCATTAATCTTGATGAACGATAGAGATCCGTTTAAAACTATATTTTTTTAAAGGATATTTTAAAATATTTTAAAATTTTTAATTAATAATTAATTTAAAATAACCATATTACCCTTCTAATTATTAATAATTTTTTTAAAATTTGAGGTTAAAATTATAATTTTAACTCATTTAAATAGAGTTAAGAGCAAATCAGTCTTTATGCCAATCCTGTAAAGTTTGACCATTAAAAAATTAGTCAAAAGGACCAGAATGATACATTTTCAAAAAGCTAGGGTCCAATAATACCAATAAATGAAACTGCATTAAAAAATTAATAATTTTCTAAAAGTTAGGAACTAAATTGATAAATGCCCTTATTTTTAATCATTTCATAACAGTTTCAATATGATAGGAGTCATTGATTGAATGATAAAAGCTCAAATCCTTCAATGTTGTCCTTATTTTTTTTTTCCATGGTAGAAGAAGATTAAGCTACATTGAAACAAATTTCATAGCATATTCAGCTATGTACATAAACCATTAGTACAAATTGCAGTAAACATGGCTATGGAAATTGCCACCCTCTGGTTTGATATTAACTTTCTCTAATGAATCCCAGACTCCCTGCCGAGGATTCTGATCATGTAATCTTCCATGAAATACCAGGTTCTTTTTTTTCCATGCTTTGTGCTACTATGTGCTTTAGGTTCATTTGATCAACTCCTGCAGAATAAGACCAACCCTGCTCAGTGACCTTTAAATGCATTTTAGTAAACTCTGAAAATATACTGTTTCCTGCCCATAGATAATGAAAAAAAAAGAAAAAAAAAAAGAGAAGGGTTTGCATAAGCATGGAGTTATATGGTATAATCGAATATAATATATTTCCTGTCCGTTGATATGATTCAAAAGTGAAGCCAAAAAGCTCAATGATCGGTAGAACCAAAAAAAGTTGCCAAGAATAATAAATGAAAACATACCTCATGTGCAGAGAAAACAGGGAGAACTTGTTCAAATATTTCATTAAGTGTTCCCACTGCATTGATCTGCACGTAAAAGCTACTGTTACTGTAACAAATATATAAATCTCATTTTATGTACCAAGAAATAACCCTGTTTTTTGCAAGGAAAAAAGGAGAAAAAAGAAAAAAGTCTGAGAACTTAGGTAGATCAAATTTCTAATAAACAAATGAAAAGGCTGTGAAGTTCAAAATTCCAAACAGTAATAAATAAACCACGAGTTGCTGAGTACTAAATTATTACCGTATAAAGTTTTCCTCTCTTTGAGTAATAATTGACAACAGGAAGATTCAATGCTTCAAACACCTTGAGACGTTTCCTGATAGTATCTATATTATCATCAACTCGACCCTGCAATTAAAAGACATCATTCCTCAAATAATGGTTTTAACATGATTTGACTCTGGAAAAGTGTACTAGATAAGCACCTGATTACGGCTCAACACTCGTTTCACCATTTCTTCTTCAGGGCAATCAAAGAAAAGGACGATATTGGGCTCTGCTCCCATCTGCACTTTACAGTGTCATAAAACAAACAATAAAAAGTCACTTGGTCCTATAATTGATTTCTTACTGCTTTGCTTATTTTACTTGTTGGACAAATTCATTACTACTTCATATCTTGCTATCAGGACTCTCCCCCCCTCCTAAGAAGAAACACTATTTTGCTCCCGTTTACTGGTCAATATGACTTTGCTAAGAGTTTTTCAAGCAGTCTAACAAAATTTAATTACCTTAAGATCATACCCAACATAGGTAAGAGTCAAAAATCTTTTTGAGAATCACTTAAACAATATCTGAAACAACAAAACATAACTTTACGTGAATGAGGAAAATATAGAGAAAAACTCACAATTTTCTCAAATGCTATACGATTCTCTTCACTTCGTGGAAAACCATCAATGAGAAATTTATAGTTATCACTTGATTTCATCTCCTTTTGGATGAGTCTAACTGTAACTTCTGAAGGGACGATTTTTCCTTCTTTAATTGTGTCGAGAATCATCGTGCTGAAAATTTCAGTTCAATGATCAGGATGTCTTAATTCTGAAGGGTAGTACTAGTTACAATTGAACATCTTTCAGTAATTGAAACAATATTAATACCCATATTCACTGTTAGAAGCTATTTCTCTCCTTAATATGTCTCCTGCACTTAGATGTGTGAATCCAAATTTCTCCACAATCCTTTCACATTGAGTACCTTTACCACTACCAGGGCCACCTGGAAACAGAGGAAACAAGTGTTATCATATATATATGCATCACAAATTTGACAGAGATGTGTACGTGTGTGTGCAAGCATTAAAAGATTTCCACATTTAAACAATTTAACAAGCAGAATTTACAGAATTCGTTCTGGACATGCAGGGTTGTAATATATTTTAGGTATGCTGTACTTTGAAAAATTGGTCTGTCTCCAAAATTGCTTCCCATGATATTGGAAATGCAAAGAATAACCGAAACACGAAACCATTGAACATATAATGTGCATTGCTACATCCTTGATCATATACTCATATGCTCTAATGAGTCTCAAGGAATGAGAATTTCAAAACTAAGTTCAAAAACAAGGCATCTTAAGAAAAGCAGTGTAATTCTACATGACAGTCTATGAAACATTAACAAAGATTGTTTAACATGTCACTAAATGATGAACGCTATTACCTAAGACAAAAGTTATGAAAGGAGCTTTCCCTCTGAAGAACATTCCACCATTTGCCTGCATCAAAATAAGGAACATAAGAATACAAGCAAGTCCAAAAATTGAAATCTCTTTACATAACACCCTAGAATACTGGAGCACGAAATTGTCAATACATCTTTCCTTATCTACGGGTGAGAGCCAACCCTGGAGTGATAAGCCAAAAAAACACATGGAAAATAATATCTTCAGGGTACAAATAAAGTTTTCAGCTTTTAGACTGTTCATAAACCTTATCTTTATATGTTCTCACAAGGTCTAAGATTTAAATTCGCTCATGGGTACCTACGTGGCCAAAGTCTATAGTTTCCTGGTTCCCAAAGATTGTAAGGTTCGGTGGGGGCTCCAGTTTCGAACTTGGGCCCGCTAAGCGGGTTTAGGGGATTTTTCAATTATCAAAAAAGTAAACTTTATCTTTGTTAGGGTTTTCTTTGAGGAAGCAAACATATTGAACTGAAGACAACAAACATGACATGACTGCTAAACCAAAAAAGCGCCAATATCAATTCCTGATGCCAAACTATTTCTTCCGTATGCTCATTGCCCAGCCAAGAGAAAGACATTTAATGCCCACATAACAATTTTCCCAGTCAATTTTTTCACATTGAACTTGCATGTTCATCACCAAACAAGTGTTTTCACTCGCAAAAAGTCCAGACAATATTTTCTCAAAAACAACCAGGTTCAGATGACACCCTGGCAGCGGGAATAGTCTATGCCATCAATAAATAAATTTGACCTCACTGAAATCCCCATTTGCAAACCTGCACCAAACAATAAGCAGCTTAAGATAGCCAATCGAGGATTGGTATGGACAAAGGATTTTCATTTATTATAAGGATTTAGACAACTTGCAATTAGTATGGGGCTCAGATAAATTGTTGTTTTGTTATATATTTTACGGGTACTAAGAAATACCAAAATAAGGGGCACATAAACTGCACTTATGTTTAAATTCAGTTCCAAAACATTCAGAAGCAGCGCACTACTTGCAAAGTTAGTATGTAGAAAACGAAAAAGTATATCTGTGAGAACCAATTCCATATACATCCAGCATTAAGTAAAATTAACCCTACAAAACAAATACACAAAATATTTAATACCTGAGTGGGTATTTCTGTGGTAAATAATTCCAAAATCCTGAATGAATAAGCTGCCTGTATTCAATATACCAAATAACCAGAGCAAAAAGCAGGTCAAGAGTCTGGATACAAATATGATTAGAAGTTACAACAATGCAAAATCAAAATTTTCTGGCTTCAGTTTAGCTATGAGCTAAGACTATCAAAAATTAAGAACAAACAACGTATTCATAATCCGCTGGTAAAATGTTCTTTACAGACTAAACACGCACCATTGAACTTACATTATGACTTCCTTACTCAACAAAATCAGAACTTCAGGCAAATATATAATTGCTCAGTATTGTTCAACTACCTTACAGTAAGTATCTCTACACCGCAAAACCGTAACAATATTTCTCATCCCGCCATCCAAAATATGAGCATTTCTTTGTTATGAGCAGCACAAATGAAAAGAACTATCAGGCTTATTTCATACACCAACTTAAATTTTCAAGCTTAGAGTCCAAATCTAATTGGGCAATAATTTGTTTTGTTTCATTTTTTTTTTTTTTTTCCTTTTAAACATCCAAATTGTACTATTTCTCTAGTAACACTATTTTGAGCAATCAAATTTCGCGTAACATCAACAAAGAAGACCACAATACCCATCAACAAATCAACAAAAAAAAATGTATCTCTATTCAAAAGATTGAAACATGAAGACGAACTCGTGTTTGTACCTGGTTAATAGTAGACGATCTTGTGGAAGAGATCAAAGGAGAAAGTGAAGCCACGCGCCTCCACATGTCTCTGGATTTGTCTCTGACTCCGTCTCTGCGCTGTGCCTCGTTCTCGGTTAGTCTGCGCTAACCTGTTTCGGATTTCAGTGAGACATTTGGTCGAACAGATAACGTCCCATAATTTGACTTCAAACTAATCGTGCGAACATGTAAACTTTTGATTTCATGCAAGTTTAGTTTATGACTCGTTCGATTTGTGTACCCACTTTTGGCTGGGCCCACACTGTAATATGGATCTTTTTTTGTTTGAAACTATTAGGCCCAACTAAATTATTGCATCAAAATCATTATCATATATTTTTTTATTTTTTTTAAAGGAAATTTAAACATGAGACTTCAACTAAATTGAGTGATGTGGTTAACAGGTATGTAATATTTATTTCAATTTCATTTATTATAAATTTAAAAAAATTTAAAGTATAATTTAGATGAGAGAGGATTCTTATTAGAAAAAATAAAGGGGAATAAAAACAGATAGTACACCAGTTAAAAGTGAAAAATTCAATTTCTTTTATTTTTTTTTACTTTAAGACGTATTACTCGTCGTAAATATAAACTGGTATAATCACTCGTCTCAATAATGTTGAGGACCCAAGTTCAAATTCTCTTCCTTCAAATAAAATAAAAAACGTATCACATAATCGAAAACTTATTATGTGACTGATTTAATAATTTTTAATACTAGGTGACCATAACTAAAAGTATCACAAATATTTCATATCATTGCTTTCAGTTCTAGATCGCTTAAGAAAATCAGTTCTTTTAATATAGTAAAGAAAATCAGTCCAAAATGTCTTTTACAAACAGTCAACTTAGATTATCTATTTAATGGTTATAAATTTTTATTTTTGAAGTAGTATTTTATTTTCTACTTTACTTTGTTAGGAGAAAATAAAACTTATCTAATTATTAAGATTTTTTTTTTTTTTTTTACTTCGGGGTGAGGAGAATTGAATTCGAGACTTTAACCTCGGTTGAGAGCTGATTACAACCAAACTTTGCTCAAGAATGTCTTTTAAGTGTACTAAAGTTAATCAAATACATCACTCCCACCTGCACTTTTCCCTGATAGTGAAGTGGTTGATTACTTCCCTTTTTATTTCTATTATAGAGTTTCGAGTTTCATATTTGCCTATTAAACCCTAAAGTATGGGGATACCCCTCCCTTGTTGTGGAAGTTGACATTCCGGAACGAGCTTGTAATATTTGATCTCGTCAGATTTTCATAAATCTCTGACCCAATTGGTGTCAAATTCCAAACACTAATAATAATAGTAAAAAAAAAAAAATAGATGTCTCGTTTTATTATCTAGAGAGGTTTGGGCTTTGGGTATACAAATCAAACCCAAGTTTGGACCAGGCCAGGCCTTGGAGGCTTGGACTAATACTAACACAAAAAGTTTTTCCAACCATGCAACATTTAATGTGATTCCATTTAAAGCTAACCAAACCAGGTTCTGATAAAGTAAATGGAAGGTTCTGATAAAGTAAATGGAAGTTAGACGAGTATTTGTGGAAGAGGGACCCAGGTTCCTCCAACATCTAGACGATTCAAAAAAAAAAAAACTGTTAATTTAAAAGATGGATGATTGGGTCGACTTTCGATTTCGAAAGCAGAAGTGCAAAATTCCTTCTGAGTTTCCATTCAAGCAAACAAAACAACGTAGATCTGGTTTGAATGGTGAATAGGTCATCCAACAAATAAGCCCAGATAATATGTCAAAAAAATTCTTCAAATATTTTATACTTTGATATCGAATTGTCATAATCTATTAGGACTAGAGATGACAACGGGTCGGATCGGTTTTAGATCAGCAAGCTCGAAACCCGAAACCTGCTTTAGATAGGATGCTCCAAACCCGATCCATGTCCCGTAAAAAATTTTCAATTGCTGCTCCAAATCCAAACCTATTCAGAGCAGGATGATCCATACTCAATCCAAACTAACCAGGTTTAATTTCTATTTTTTTTATGAAAATAAATATTAACACTATAATTAAAAAAAATATAACATACAATTGAAATGAGAGTGAATATTCTGAACGTAAACAAACTATGAACCATAGCAATAAAATATAATAAATATATCAAACAATATAGTAACCAAGTGTGAACAGACTTCAACATTCTACAACATGACTAGCATACACTTCCATACGTTTTCTGCAGTTGGCAACTTGCTTCATATAAGCAATATATACAGATTTAGAATGGTTTTATCACCTGATATAATTTTTTATATAAGTAAACAGAATCAGCCTTGCAGAGTAATTCTTCATAATCATGGTGACTATTTCAAAAACCAAGAAAACAGAAAGTTAACTACACAGCTCCACAAATGTGTGAATTTCTTGCCCACTCCTCGATATGGAGTGGAAAGAAATACATGCAGAGCATCAAATCATAGAAGTAACTCAACTCCTATATTTACATTCAATAGATGAACCAGCAACTAAGAATTGGAGCTTATTCTACTTCAGCTCCTTTTTAAACAACCAAACGTTACAAATATCAAGAGATGTAAGATTAAACGAAAATGAAAATTCATAAAAGCTGTTGAGTGAATCCCAGTATATCTCCATTTAACTTTTTACCCTTGTACTATTTAAGTATATAATGGTTCGAATATGGTCTTGTTGCAAATCAGAACCATGGGATACAATTCAAAGTGTGTACTACACATCACATCATCCTCAATGAGTTGGATCGGGATTGAATTTTACAGATTCCCTATAGATGAGCCCCTTGATATTTTCTTCAAGGAGTTACTGCATTATATTCTAAAATATAAAGTAAAAGAACGCTTCATCTAAGCCTTAACAATGTAGACCTTTTGCTTAGGTAGAAGTAAAAATCACAATCAATCAAAAGAGACAAAAAATGGAAATACAAGAACGCTTCATCCAAGCAAACATTTTTCCTATCATTATCACATACCAAAAGCAAACATATAGCCAAGAAGAAACCCTAAAACATGAGATGATGGTGGAGAGACAAACCAGAGAGCAGAAAGAGATGACGAGCGGCGGTGGCGACTGGCAAGCGAGGCAGCTGCGGTGGCGAGTGAGGAAGCGACGGTGGAGAGAAACCAGAGAGCAGACTCAGCAGAGCAGAGGTCAGAGAGTGAGAGCTGGTGGCGAGAAAAATCAGATAGAAAAACCAGAGAGCGAGAGGTGGGCAGGTGGGCATCTGGGTCACTGGGTGGGAAGGGATATCAGGTAGGCATCTGGGTAGGGTGGATCAAAATGACCTGCCCCGCTCCTTACCCGTTTACCCGGACGGGTCAAAACTTTTGACGCGGTCCTGATCCTTTATAATAGGGTGGGCCTTTGGAGATATGCACAACATAAAAAGTCAAATTAGCCAATGTCTGTAAAAACAAAAAACAAAAAAAAAATTGTAATTAAAATCCCGCAGTGTCACGTGCATCCATTTAGAAAATTTAAAAAAAAAAAAAATTTAGGAAAAACGCGTCAAAATCATACCAGACCGTTGGCGCCAAAAAAATCATCCAACTAATAACAAACCCACTTCTTGAATTTATGACCGTTATCATCACACAATATTACCGCCAAAGTCTTCATCTGGGATATACATAATTTGAAATCTAAAACCGATTTCTTGAATTTCTCTCATGTTTTTTTGGGTTTTTCACTTCCTATTTCTCTCTAGTTTTTCTTCGAGTTAGCATCTTCTTCTAGTTTTCCAAGTTTTTTTTTCTGCGTATTGCAGAGATTTTTTGTGGGTTTTTTTACTGCAAAATTAAGAAACAATGCAATTCTCTTCAATGTCTCCCTATCCTGTTGGCATTCGGTTTCATCCCCATGACACAAAGCTAGTAGCTCAGTTGGTACTCACCTCTCAATCTAATAACCTATAAGGTCAAGGGTTCAAGACGTGGGGGAGACGAAATAAAACCCCAAAATGGGGACAGTACTTTATGAGAGACAGCAGACTGTACACAACAGACTGTCTCAACAGTAGTACATTAAAACCAAAAGCCCACATAAAACGACCTGAATCAACATGGTTCGATTTGGTTCGGTTTTAATCTCTACCAGAACCCTATTCAATTTTCAAAAAAAGAAAACCTAACATTTCGGTTCATCACATTACAAATATTGAGATATAATCGAATTTAATTAGTTATGACTTTGCACTAAAATATTGATGAATAAATTTGCATATAAATATTTGGTATTCTCTAACATAGTAACATGGGAGGAATATTATTGCTATATTTGATTTTGATGTGATATTGTACTTTTTGAGTATTAAATGTATTTTTCTTTTAACTCTATGTCTAACTACCATCAATATTTAATACATATTTTATTCCAGAGAATAGATATAATACATAATCAGTATTTATATATTTTTTTTTCCAGTAGAAAGTTGTGTGATCAAAATTGGCTTAAATTTTAACAAAAATTACAACGAACTTATCTAAAGTTTGTTATTTTACAGGTTTCAATAATTTTATGAAAAATTGACAGTGAACTCTCCTACCATTATTGTTGACCGTTAAAGATAACTGTTAATCGTTTTAAAAGTTTAAAAAAACCAAAATACTCCTAATTAAAAAAGAATAAACTACAGCTAACCTACCTGAGGTTTGCCATTTTACAGCCGGAAACAACTTTATGAAAGATTGACAGCGAACCCCCCTACTGTTATCGTTGACCGTTAAAGATAATCATTGACTATTTTAAAAGTTCAAAAAGACCAAAATACCCCTAATTAAAAATTTAAAAAAATAAAGGATGAGTTGCACTAAAGTTTATCTTATTTTTAAAAAAAAAATAAAAACAATAAAATTAATTAAAAAGGACAAATTAAATTTAATTTAAACAATAAAATAATAGAGTTGCACTAAAATTAAATTCAACCGTCCATCAGAATTGATGAACGGTGGAGATCCAATCTGAAAATTGGATTTCCATCAAGATAAAAAAAAAATGAAATTAATCAATAGAACCAATCTCCAGCGATGGAGATTTTACTTTTTCAATTTTTTCTTGATTTTGAAGGAGATCCAATTTTCAAATTGGATCTCCACCGTTCATCCTGATGGACGGTCGACATCCAATCTGAAAATCGGATCTCCATCTCCATCCAACCAAAATTTATTTTTTATTTTTTATTTTTTATTTTTATAATTGTTATTTAAAAAAATTATTTTTTTAATATGATTTCCATCGTCCATCAATATTGATGAACAATGAAGATCCATTAATTTTTTATATTTTTTTTAATTTTTTTTAAAAGTAAGATAAACCTTAGTTCAATTCACCCTTTGTTTTTTAAATTTTTAATTATGAGTATTTTGATCCTTTTGAACTTTTAAAACGGTCAACGGTTGTCTTTAATGGTCAACGGTAATGGCAGGGGGGTTTGCTGTTAATTTTTCATAAAATTATTTTTGCCTGTAAAATGGCAAACCTCAAATAGGTTCGCTGTAATTTGTCCTTTTTTTAATTATGAGTATTTTAGTTTTTTAAAACTTTTAAAATGGTCAACAGTTATCTTTAACGGTCAACGGTAACGGCAGGGAGATTCGCTGTCAATTTTTCATAAAGTTGTTTCCGCCTGTAAAATGGCAAACCTCAAGTAGGTTTGCTGTAATTTTTCCTAAATTTTATTAAAAAAAACTCATTGCTTAAATCAATTTTAATTGAATGATTAAATGATATCTAAACAGAAAAAAATGCAAACAAATCATATAATTAAATGATATCTAAATAGAAAAAAAAATGCAACAAATGATATCTAAAGATTAAGCTACATTGAAACAAATTTCATTGGATATTCAGCTATGTACATAAACCATAAGTACAAATTGCCGTAAACATGGCCATGGAAATTGCCACACTCCGGTTTGATATATTGAGAGCTGATTACAACCAAACCTTGCTCCAGAATGTCTTTTGAGTGTACTAAAGTTAATCAAATACATCACCCCCACATGCACACTCACTGATAGTGACGGAATTGATTACTTCCCCTTTTACTTTTACGATAGAGTTTCGAATTTCACATTTGTTAATTAAATCCTAAAGTATAGGGATATTCCTCTCTTAGTGAAAATTGACATTTCAGACCGAATTTATAATAGTTAATCTTGTCGGACGCCGATAGATTTATGACCCAATTGGTGTCACATTTCAAAAACTAATAATAATAGTAAAAACAAATAGCAGTCTCTTTTTATTATCTAGAGAGGCTTGACTTTGGGTAGCAAATCAAACCCAAGTTTGGACCAGGCCAGGCCTTGGAGGCTTAGACTAATACTAACACAAAAATTTTTTCCAACCATGCGATTCCAATTGCACCCTAATTTTCTCTTAAAAAGACACTCATTTTTTTCTTTATGTATTAGAAAAAAAAAAAAAGTGAATACCCTTTACACTCACATCAATAAAATAGAAATTTAAATTATTTTCTATAATAATAATGGGTTTGACTAAAGTTAAAGTGGCTTTGTATTAAGCGTCTTACACTTATACGTTGAGATTATAGGTAAATTATATCATCTTTTTAAATTTAAAATTTAAAATTTAATTTTAGAAAAAAATAATAATAATAATGGGTCTTTCAAGCAACAAATCGGGTCAGGTGAATTTAGAACCGATTGGCAATGCCTGTGCCCAACTAAGCATACGGATGGTGGAGTAAGATGATCTCAGTTATTATGTAATCTCTTTGGCGATTATTACAATACGTATAAAACTTTATATATCTCTTCAATGATATTATAGTAATTAAATGATAAAAGCGAGTACAAATTTTAATAATTTAATTTAAAAATAAATAAAAAACATTTTTCACAAGAAAAATTGTGCATCCAAAAAAATTAAGAATGATGGTAACAATCGCGATCATTTTTTAATATTTTTTTAGCACAAAGTAAACTTTCTAACTACTTTTTAATACTACAATAACAATATTTCAACATATCGTCGTGTACATATTTAATTTTATCACATTCTATCCATTTATAATCATATTCTAATTACACAATTTTCAAGTCATTATAGCTTCTAATCATACACCAAACCCTAAGTCAAAAAACAATCAATTTTCCAATTAATCCATCAATCAAAAAGTTTAATAAAACCAAGATTCTTTGAACTCAGAGAAAATGTCATATTAGACAACTTTGAAAACATTTCAATGGGACCTTCTCATTGAACCCATGAAGAACTTGTGGATTACATGGCAAATTAGGGGTTGCTGCCTATGCACTTAAAGCTAATTGTGACAATTAATTCTAGTACATATTAAAACTCCTCATCATACCAACCAACATCGGTTTGAAAAATCAGCTTCTTAAATTAAATTCCACTAAGTTATGATCATGACATTATTTTGTTATCTCCGAAGAGTATTTTATTTTATTAATTAGTATAATATGTGACGATATTATGTCTTAAAGATTACATCATAATTAGTTTGATAATTAATACTAACACTTTAAGAATTTGGCTCTCTACTCTTTTTATGTTCCTAATTATATTTTAATATAAACATTTTTATATGCAAAATTTTGCACCTAATTTTATGAGAAATCTTAATTTGTAAAATTAATTAAAGGCAAATTGTACTAACTTAAGTTTAAGTAAAAGAGCTATGCTAGAGACAATCGCTTGGATACTGGCTAACTCAAAATTAAGCCATGTATTATTGTACTTTTACATACTATTTTAAATTAAAATTAAGACCATATTTTCTCTTTTATTTACAATATTACCATTATCTTCCCACACATTTAACAACAAATTATTGCCATTGTCTTCCTCACACTGAAAGATTATCCACATTATAAGTTTCCATAGCACAGCTCCTATAAAAAAAATCTATATTTACTAGTTTGAGAAAATCTGGAGTGTACCTATAAGATATATTATAGATAGTTCGCTTGGGCGACTGTTCTTGATACTCATTGGCTCTTTATGGATCACGTGTCCTTCATGATTTTTGTTCCCTTTATTTACGTTATTGTCATTATCTTTCCCATTAAATATTTTTTACAACAAATTGGTTTTCTTTTTTTAAAAAATAGTGTTATTTTCTAAAGCCAAAAATAAAAAAAAATCAATTTATAATTTATTTATCAACATATTAAACATAAGTTCATTTTTAATTTGTTCATTTTATTTTTTATTAAAATATAATTTTTTTAAAAGATTGACTACAAGGTAAATAAATGAATTAAGCAAAAACTCTTTTAATATCATAAACATAAATTCAGTATTAGGAAAAAAATATGTATGGATGGAAAAATATTTTTTTTAGTAAAAAAATTGATGAACGAATTAAAAATAAATTTTATTGATGTGGATAATATTTTAATATGTTGACAAAAGTCTTGTAAATTAATCAATTTTTTAATATTAATTTTATTAAAAAATTCTAACTTGTAAAAAATAAAACAATTTGTTGTGAAATATATGTGTGGGGATTGGGGAAGATAATAGTAATATTATAAATAAAGGAGAAAATATAGTCTCAAGTTTAATTTAAAGGGAATTTAGCAAAATTGCCCAAAATCATAAAACAGTTGCAAAAGTACCCAGGCTCCACAAATTTTTGCAACCTCTACCCAAAGACTTTGTTTGGACAAAATTGCCCTTACTTTTATATTTGACCCACTGCACTTTTTGCTTCTTCTTCGCACTGTCTTCTTCTTCTTCTTCATCTTCATCTAAGCAAATTTCTTCACGTCACCCGGTTCTCTCTTCTTCTCTTCTCTTCTTCACATTTTCTTATTTTTCCTCTCTTATCTTCTCCATAAATCTCTTACCCAACCTAAACCAAGAAATTCTCAAGTTATCTCTTGCAAATAAACCATTGATCCATCTCACAAAGTCTTTTTCTCCATCAAAAATTTCAAGATTAGTGTTAAACTTTTTTTTTTTAGTCAATGCACACTTTTATGGGTTTTGAATCAGTTGTAGGCATTTCACATTTGTTAATCCTCCATCAAAAAAATGAAGAACGAATTTTTATAAATTTTTTTTTTCATCATGCCGACCCGATGCTTTTGGCCCGATGAGTTTGGCGGCCCGATGGTTTTTCTTTATGTTTTTTCATCATTTTTGGCCCGATGGTTTTCATCGGGTCGGCCCGATGGCCTTAGCCCGATGGTTTTTCTTTATGTTTTTTCATCGTTTTTGGCCCGATGGTTTTCATCGGGTCGGCCCGATGGCCTTGGCCCGATGGTTTTCATCATGTATTTTCACATGGCGGCCCGATGGTTTTCATCATGCCGACCCGATGCTTTTGGCCCGATGAGTTTGGCGGCCCGATGGTTTTTCTTTATGTTTTTTCATCGTTTTTGGCCCGATGGTTTTCATCGGGTCGGCCCGATGGCCTTGGCCCGATGGTTTTTCTTTATGTTTTTTCATCGTTTTTGGCCCGATGGTTTTCATCGGGTCGGCCCGATGGCCTTGGCCCGATGGTTTTCATCATGCCGACCCGATGCTTTTGGCCCGATGAGTTTGGCGGCCCGATGGTTTTTCTTTATGTTTTTTCATCGTTTTTGGCCCGATGGTTTTCATCGGGTCGGCCCGATGGCCTTGACCCGATGGTTTTCATCATGCCGACCCGATGCTTTTGGCCCGATGAGTTTGGCGGCCCGATGGTTTTTCTTTATGTTTTTTCATCGTTTTTGGCCCGATGGTTTTCATCATATATTTTCACATGGCGGCCCGATGGTTTTCATCATATATTTTCAAACCATCGGGCCGCCAAACTCATCGGGCCAAAAGCATCGGGTCGGCATGATGAAAACCATCGGGCCGCCATGTGAAAATACATGATGAAAACCATCGGGTCAAGGCCATCGGGTCAAGGCCATCGGGCCGCCATGTGAAAATACATTATGAAAACCATCGGGCCAAAAACGATGAAAAAACATAAAGAAAAACCATCGGGCCGCCAAACTCATCGGGCCAAAAGCATCGGGTCGGCATGATGAAAACCATCGGGCCGCCATGTGAAAATACATGATGAAAACCATCGGGCCAAGGCCATCGGGCCGACCCGATGAAAACCATCGGGCCAAAAACGATGAAAAAACATAAAGAAAAACCATCGGGCCAAGGCCATCGGGCCGACCCGATGAAAACCATCGGGCCAAAAATGATGAAAAAACATAAAGAAAAACCATCGGGCCGCCAAACTCATCGGGCCAAAAGCATCGGGTCGGCATGATGAAAAATTTTTTTTATAAAAATTCGTTCTTCATTTTTTTGATGGAGGATTAACAAATGTGAAATGCCTACAACTGATTCAAAACCCATAAAAGTGTGCATTGACTAAAAAAAAAAAGTTTAACACTAATCTTGGAATTTTTGATGGAGAAAAAGACTTTGTGAGATGGATCAATGGTTTATTTGCAAGAGATAACTTGAGAATTTCTTGGTTTAGGTTGGGTAAGAGATTTATGGAGAAGATAAGAGAGGAAAAATAAGAAAATGTGAAGAAGAGAAGAGAAGAAGAGAGAACCGGGTGACGTGAAGAAATTTGCTTAGATGAAGATGAAGAAGAAGAAGAAGACAGTGCGAAGAAGAAGCAAAAAGTGCAGTGGGTCAAATATAAAAGTAAGGGCAATTTTGTCCAAACAAAGTCTTTGGGTAGAGGTTGCAAAAATTTGTGGAGCCTGGGTACTTTTGCAACTGTTTTATGATTTTTGGGCAATTTTGCTAAATTCCCTAATTTAAAATAGTATGTACAAGTACGATGACACATAACTTAATTTTGAGCTTGTGAGCGAATGCCCCAGCACAGTTCTTAGATAAAATTACATGCAACATTTAACTATATCATAATTACACAAACTTACTCTTAGAGTTATTGACTAATGATTAACCGAGATTAAATTTATTAGATAGAAAGTAATTTAGTCTTTTTATGCTAAGTTTTAAAAGATATATATATATATATATATATATATATATATATATATATATATAAAAGGATTACCTGATTATAATATGACGCATCACACTAATATTTTTAATTATACAAAAAATTATTTTAATAATATAAAAATTATAAAAACTCATTTAAAATAAAAAAAAAAGCTCTACCGCCCTCCACCTGGCGGTGGAGAATTGTTTCCATAGATCGATCCTCCACAACAGAACGCTCCACGAGCACCGCTCGTGGAGGAAATCTCTCCTCCACGAGCAGCCGTTCGTGGAAGTAAACGGTCCTCAAAGAGTGGTCGCTTATCGAAGAAGTCGCTCCTCCATGAGCGACTGCTTGTGGAGGAGAGCTCCATCAGATTGGGTGGGTCAAATCTGATGGCTGATGGAGAGATTGTCTCCATTTGATCTTTTTTATAAGGGTAAAACTGACATTTGATATTTTCCATTTAATTTAACCATGGTCATGGTTCGTAGGGTAAATTTGTGTATTATGGTATAGTTAAATGTTGTGTATAATTTTATTTAAATTCAGGACAATTTAGTGCAATTTGTCCTAAAATATGATAAATTAATTTTGTAACGATAAATAACTGGAATACCAAACGAATTACACGTTGGATCTTACACACGAGAAGCCTCCTATTTTATCGAGCTAATCAAGAGGGTGATGAATTGGGATCTTGCTTAACCTTTCTACTTTCATTAACCCAAAAACTCTCATTTAACCATGTAGATGTTTTTCAATAACTTTACAAAATAAGACAAGAGAATGACTTTTTTTTTTTTATAAAAAAATTAAAGATAAATTTTGTTGAAAAAGAAATTTATCTAAAAATTTATTACTATGGTTAGGCCTATATTAATCTAAACTTTTAATTTAAATTCACAACTTTAACTTTATTTTTTAAAGCTAAACAAATAGAAAACCATCCAACTGGTTCTTTCACTCTTAATTCTAAGATAATAAATTCCACATAAATTATGAATTAAACACTCAGTAGAAAATGCACTTAATTCCCTTCTCTCATCTCAGAATTAAATTTTATTTTCTAATAAAAAAGAGTAAATTATTTATATTATCATATCAATTAATTTATTTCATTGGTCTGTCAGGAACATTTTAGGAATTCGAAGGTTTCTATTTTTAATTTTTAAAAATGAGTAAATATAAAAAATTATAACTGATTTCCAGTTATTTTATTTTCCTTTTTAATTAAAACTTGGTTCTTTCTTATTTTTATTATTGATTAATATGTACCCTAAAATATATATTTTCTACGGACCATGTGACTTTAATTATATAAATGGGGTAATTGTAATAACTACCCGTATATATAGATATAATTGCATAAAAATCTGAGAATAATTGATAATAACAATAACTCCTCTTTGACCGGTTGACTAACCGTTGACCACAGTTAGTCACTAATGGTTAAAGGGGTAAAATTGTCTTTTAAAAAATTTTAAAAAAAATCTGAAAAAAAGAAGAAGAAGAAGAGAGGAAGAAGAAAAATAAAAAAAATCTGGAAAAAGAAGAAGAAGAAGAAGAAGAGGAGGAAGAAGAAAACTAAAATAAAATCTGAAAAAGAAGAAGAGGAAGAAGAAGAAGAAGAAGAATAAAAAATTCAGAAAAAAAAAAGAAGAAAAGAAGAAGAAGAAAAATAAAAAAAAATCTGGAAAAAAAGAAGAGAAGAAGAAAAATAAAAAAAATTCGAAAAAAGAAGAAGAAGAAGATGGATGAAAAGGAAAAAAAAATAATGAAGAAAGAAATTGAAAAAAGAAAAAAAAAATAGGAAGAAGAAGAAGATCTGGTGATGAACAAAAAAATTTAAAAAAAATTTAATTTTTTTTTTTTGGTAATCTAGTCCATTGGATGAAAATATTTTTATCTCATCTAATGGACCCAATCTCATCCGGTCCATTTTTTAAATTTTCTTTTTCTTTTTATTTATTTTCTAAAAGATGATTTTACCCCTTTGACCGTTAGTAACTAAC
This sequence comes from Xanthoceras sorbifolium, assembly GCA_003430845.1. Taxonomy (NCBI): domain Eukaryota; kingdom Viridiplantae; phylum Streptophyta; class Magnoliopsida; order Sapindales; family Sapindaceae; genus Xanthoceras; species Xanthoceras sorbifolium. The sequence continues at coordinate 21,216,322 of CM010611.1, forward strand.
TGTGGTCAACGGTTAGTCAACCGGTCAAAGTGGAATTATTGTTATTATCAATTATTTTCATATTTTTATACAATTATAACTATGTACACGGGTAGTTATTGCAATTACTCCTATATAAATCATAAATTTAAGTCGTTGGATAAAAATTCAACCTTTATTTGTGAAATATGTTATATTATTGGATAATTTATATTTTTCTAATAATCATTAATTAAAAACCTAATAACTTAATTATAGATTTAAATAAATAAAAAGAAATATATATATATATATATATATATATATATATATATATAAGAAAACAATAATAATAAGAGATATTAGTATCCCGCTGTAGTTTAGAGTATTTTTTATTTTTTACCCTCTAATTTTATTTGTCTATATTTTACGCCTTCTATTAAGAGTTGTCAATATTATAGTGGAATATAATATTTAATAAAACAATAATTAAATATTTTTATATATAAAAAATTAACAGTACGTAAACAAAATTTAATAAAAAATAGATTTAATAAATTTAATAAAAATTATTAAAAAACATATAATAAAATTTTTATAAAATTAAAAATATATTTTTTTTTTAAAAAAAACAATAATTCTAGATCTGGTGGAGATCCAACCGTCCGTTGTCAAAAGATGGACGGTGGAGATTGGTCTCCACCAAATCTCAAACAAAAACATTTATATATATATATATATATGGATAAGATGATGTTGGTCTAGTGGTTTGTCCCTTACACTTACACCTTTGAGGTTGTAAGTTTTAGTCATATCCCCCTCCTCAAATTCCGAATTAACTGTAATTTTTTTTAAAAAATAATATATATGTGGAGTTTAATCTCCACCACTATATAGAGATCTAGAGATAGATCTCCACCTCCATAGGAGGGGTGCAAAAATAGCCTTTCCATTTTCGTACCCCCACACCATATCATAAATAGTAACAAAAAAAATGTGAGGAGGAAAGAGAAAATATGGTGAGGAAGAGAGAAAGAGAAAAGATATAAGAGAAGAAGAAGATGATGAGGAGAGGAACCAAAAAAGAGAGAGAAAAAAAAGAAAAAGAATATGAGGAGATAAAAAAGAAAGGAAAATAATTTTTATTTTATTTAATTTAAAAATATTTTGAGTGTTTATTATGTTGCAATTACCCTTATACCTTTCAATATATAATGATTAAATTTAAAAGTTAAACAAAAACTTAACAGGATGAAAAATTTTAGATATTTTTATTAACTGAAGGGAAAAATATAAAACAATAAAATTAGAGGGTTAAAACATAGAATATGTCAAACTACAGCGTATAATGATAATATCCCTAATAATAATAAGGGCAATTATCAATTTGGTCTCTAATTTTTTAAAGCAGTTTTGTTTATTGATTTCCTTGGGCCCTAACTTTCTGGAAATATATCAATTTGATTTTTCTATGAGTCAATTGTTAGTCAAACTTAACTATTTTAAGAGTATTTTTGTCTTTCAACCTACCCCAAATTAAAAATTAAATTAAAAAAATTAAATGAAAATCTCCACGTCCATCAAAATTGATTGATGGTAGATATTATATTGAACTTTTTTATAAAAAAATAAAAATTGTAAAATTAATTTTCTTTTCAATTTAATTTTTTTTTTGCTGTTCATAAAAAAAAATTTGAAAACTTGATATTGAAGATTTGGGTTCGTTCTTCAACGAACGCAGTGATTTGGGTTAGATTCAAACCCAGAAATTGGGTTTGTTTCGAACCCAGATCTGGGTTCGACTTCAAACCTAGTTGTGGTTCGAAAACAAACCCTTCGTTTTTATTTTTATTTTTTTTTTAGAACAAACCCAAGGTGGAGATTCAAAATTTCGAGTTTCAAAAGTTTTTTTTTTTTTTTTGTTCTTGGTGGATTGGATCTTCACACAAAGAATAAAATAAAAAAAATTGATTTTTTTTTCTTGGATCTTCATTAAAAATTTCAGTATGATCTCCACCGTCTATTAATCTTGATGGACAATGGAGATTCATTTAAAAATATTTTTTAAAGGCATTTAAATTAATCTAAAATAACTATACTACCTTTCTAATTATTAATATATATATATTTTTTAAATTTAATGTTAAAATTGTAATTTTAACTTATTTAAATAGAGTTAAAGGCAAATGAGTCTTTTTACTAATTCTGTGAGGTTTAACCATTAAAAAATTAGTCAAAGAAAATAAATTAATATATTTTAAAAAAATTAGGGTATAAAAATACTAATAAATAAAATTACTTTAAAAAATTAATAATTTTTTAAAAATTAATAATCAAATTGATAATTTTCCTAATAATAATAAAAAGTTGTGTGTGCTGTGAGCCTGTGAGTTGCGGGCAACTACAGTGTATAGTGGTGGCGAAATAGATGACGCAATGCTCAAGTAAGAGTGAAGTAAGGGGTGTTTGGACACATGTAAGAAAACAATATGGGAACGTGAAATTTGGAAATAATTAGGTGTATGCTTTTTATTGGATGACTCATGTTCGCAACACAACTATCGTGGACCCTACACCCAGTGGAGTGGACCAGAGCACCTAGGAACATATCAATTTAGGTCCCCGGCTCCTTTCACTAACTTATGGTGGGGCCCGTTTATCCTCCTTTCACTCTCCTTCTCCCTATCATCTTCGCACCTCTTATACTCGTGCACGCACGCGCATTCCTACACTCCTATTGGTTTAACCTATTTCTTTAATTTTTTTTTTTATCATTAATTTTCCAACATTTTCTTGTCATGATCACGATGCAGATGGCGTGATCTCTTAGTTGAGCATTCTTTATGTGCCTTGTGAAAACATTTTAGATTCTTAAAAAAATTTAGTGTAAATTTTTATATATATTTTAATATTTAACTGAATATTACCTTATTTAAATGTATAAAATTTCAAAATCAAACTTATAAGGATTTACAATAGAAGATTTAAAAATATATTTACAGTGTTATATCTATTTTAAAAGGTTATATAATATAATAGCCATTGTAATTAATAATAAATAACATAGTTAAATTAATTAATTAAAAATAACATGAGATTAATTTTGTGGTATATTCAACCCTTTCGACACTTACACGATAAAATTTTAGGGACAAATTGTGTTTCCCTTCCACAAAACTTGTAATAATTAATATTCAAATAATAGAAAACTCCTTAATTTAATTATTTATTTACAAATTTGATAATTATTTGATCTCTTTTAAGTTATAATTTTTTGCAATAAAATTGATCATCAAATCCAAAAATTCACTTAAAAATTGGTATTAAATGAACACACACTTAGATAAAAATAATAATAATCATACAAATATACAATGGATAAAAGTGATTTATTTATTCGCCTTAGAATAGAACCATATAATGTCACACACGCAAAGGGAGACACGTGTGGCACAATTTATTGTTTGGACATAAGACATGAGTTCCACCAAAGAAAGGCAACTCGCTAGTATATATAGGTGGGTGAGTTGGTGTTGTAATCTTGGCGTTATTATTCTAGTGTCATTTTAAACACAAAATACAAAAATTACTTAGGCTGAGCTATAGAGCAAAAGTCATGGGCAGGCAACCTTGTTGTGACAAATTGGGTGTCAAGAAGGGGCCTTGGACTGCTGAGGAGGACAAGAAATTGGTCACTTTCCTTCTCACCCATGGCCAATGTTGCTGGCGCGCCGTCCCCAAGCTCGCCGGACTCCGCCGCTGCGGAAAGAGCTGCCGCCTCCGCTGGACTAACTACCTCCGCCCTGACTTGAAGCGCGGCCTCCTTAACGAAGCCGAAGAACAGCTTGTTATTGATCTCCATGCCCGCCTTGGCAATAGGTTCTTAAACTTTCTTCTTTAACATGCATTTTTCTGTAAAATTTTAATTTTTATATATATATATATATATAAACGTATCATATATCCGTTTTTCTGTTAAAGTTTAAAATTCGTCCAAAACCTTAATTAAATTTCACCAGAACCTTTCATAAATTTTATTAGATTTTGTGGTAAAACTCAATTTTGTTCTGTGTTGAGCATAATTTTAGAAAAATGCAATGAATTATTCTTTTTTTTTTTTTTTGTAAGTGATCATTATTGCTTGTAGATTTTAGTGCATGAATATATAGAAGATTGGAGGTGAATTTAATAATACAAAAAAGTTGGTAGCTTTTGTAAGTAATAATTAACAATTATAAAGATAAAAAAAAGTTAATTATAATTTGTTTATTGATTAACATAAAGTTAAATACATTTTCATGTGCTTTATAGGTGGTCCAAAATTGCAGCAAGATTACCTGGAAGAACAGATAATGAGATCAAGAATCACTGGAACACCCACATCAAGAAAAAGCTTATTAAGATGGGAATTGATCCAGTCACACATGAGCCTCTTCAAAAACAACAAGTGATCATGATCAACAATCAACAACAACCACCTTCTAATGATACTAATAATAATGATCATGATCATGATCATCAGCCAAGCTCTGATGCTCATGTTGATGATGATCATCATCAGACCAAGAACAGTGACAAAAGTTCCTGCTCCAATAATGATAATAATTCTAGCTCACAGACCACTGAAAATGGCTCGACCGACGAATCGTCGAGGTCATTATTGGACCCTAACGGTGATGACGATGATTTGTTGATGAGTTATATGTGGGCAGAGACATTATTGGAGGACAATTCATGGGATTTTCTGGCCACAAATAACAGGGAACAATATGGAGATCAATTTGGGTTGTGTTCATCATCATCATCATCATCTTCTTCTTCTTCTTCTTCTTCCTCCTCTTCTCCTCATTTTGAGGAAAAGTACTCTTCATGGTTGATGGACTACCAGGTTTTTGGAGATGATCTTGGCTTTAACTTCAATGAAAATGACTTTATTAATGCTTTAGACATGGAAGCCAAGCTATGACCTGGTTTGGTTGCTGTTGATGATGTTGGAGAAGTACAGTTGTAAAAAGAAAACATAAAAGTGGAAAATGTTAAATTCAAACTTGTTTACTTTCTGTTTGGAGAATCAAGAGTCGAAAATGTTTAAGAAATAAAATGGATTTCTTAAGCAAATTAGCTTTATTTGACACGCTTTAGCAGTGTTTCAGTATTTCTTATTCTTAATTTGTACGTTATAGTTATGTAAAATTTTAGAAATACAGATTTGTATATTTTAACGCTGTCCGTGTAAATATGTACGTCAAAGTTGAAATTTGAATGTTAAAGTTAGATATTCATGCCGTCGTTGCCATCGCTTTCAATTGGATGATTCTCATAAACTTGTAAGAAACTGAGAAATTATGAAATTTGAAAAACTTGTGAATTAGCTCAGTACTTAGCTTTCAAAGGTTAAAGATAACTTGAGATGGGCTGCTGAGATGTCATTTTATCAAACGAAAGTGAAGAAACTGGTGAATATTTCAACCTTTTTTTAATGGATCGATGGGCATAGCCTTTTAACAGGCATGTGATGGATAATTTAATTGAAGAAACTGTGGTTTTTATAAATTGCAAGAAAGAGATTTGCTACCTAAAGTCACACTCTTGTCTGTTCAAGATCAGTTGTGAGGTTGAAGCTGTTCATGTATGTTAAGAAATGATACTACTGAACTCATTTGTACGGGTGGACACGATTCAGATCAATTCAGAATTCGACCAAAATCGTATTAGACTCGCATATACTCATTTTTTTTTTTTTATTTTAAAATCAGATTGACTCATTTTAACAGAATGACTCGATCTTAACACCTATTTTAGGTTCGATTCGGTTTATCTCCAATAATAAATCCGTGCACACCCTTACTGATTTGTATGGAAAAAAAAAAAATCTTACAATGTAAAAGGTACCTCTTTTTCTGTTGTTAACAAAACAAAAAAGCTAGTTAAGTGAGAGACCAGAGGGAATCATGGGATCAGAATATTATGTGCTTTGTTGCTTGTTTTTTTCTCTAATACTGACTTTATTTACCAAATTGAGACTAAAAAAACAAAAAAACAAAAAAAGCAACTGATAATGGATTAATTAGTGGCAATCAATTGTTGTCGGTCCAATATTTATATTAGTTTACAAATTGTTAATTCCCCAGTGGGGGGCTGCTATTTTGTATTATTTCAAGTCTCCATAAATCTTCGACCGACAAGAGGCAGATCTTAAAATTTTTATGTTTAATATTTGATTTTTATAATATTTTTAATTACTTTACTTTCCATAAATATTATATTTTATTAATATATTAACTCTCTAAATAAAATTTTCTAACTCCATTTAACTATTTATTTAATTTTTATATTATGTAAATGTCACATGGTATAAATTAAAATTATTACAACTATCAATATGCTTGATAATTTTTTTTTGAAATAGGCAACTTTGTTGGGTAGACGTATTATCCAAGTATGATAATGTGATGAGGTCACATCCACCGAAGAAGTTTTCAAAGGATTCATGTAATGAAGAAGAAAAATACTGTTTTTGTTTGTTTATTGAGGTTTGTTTGGGTTAATTTGTCACGAAATCACCTGTCAATAGAGATGGGGTAGCCAGAATTAATTGTTCTCAATTTCCAATTAAGTTCATCTTTCTTAAAGAGATTGTGACAGAAATGGAGAACAGCCTAGCTTTTTCACCAACTTTTATATATATATAAATAAAAATAAATAATTATAAAATTTAATAAATTATATTTAAAATTAAAAATAAAATTTATTAAAACTTACACTGACTGCCTCTAAATTAAGTTTTACTATTAAAAACTAGAGTTAATAGTATAAAATTAATGAAAAGATAAAAATATTCTTAATTAAAAATAAATAAATAAATTTATAAAATAAAAAATAAAAAACTAGGTAAAACAAGATGATTTTCCAATAAAAATATGTATAGATGTGTGATTTCCACAGGTAAGACAAGATAATTTTCCAAGAAACTGGGTTATTCTAAAGTGATAATTAAAAAAATCATCAAATTAAATTAATTATAGTGCGTTCCACGGTGACTTCTATGTGTGTGTACATTGTCCTTCTTTTTCTTTTTTTCCTTATTTAATAGAATTCCAAAAAAAAAAAAAACAATTATGAGATGGAATCCACAAATGATGTTGCATCTTATTAGTTGTAACTGCTGTAGAAATTATCAAATGGATGATTGTTAACAGATTGGCTGCTAATAAATGACGTGATAAATGATGTGACAGTTGTAACTACGATATGATACCAACAGTACAACAATATTTAAGATCAATGTTTTCTTTATTCATTTTGATATTAGTATTACTTTGTCCACGTGGGGATAATATATTCCATACTCGAAAAGATAATAATATTTAGTGATTTATAAAGAAAAAATAATTTTATTCACTTGTACCTGCTATGTTTTCCACTTACATCATATCATGTAGAATTTAATCATTTATAAATTTATATCATATAACCTGATAATAATCGTTATATCATGAAAAAGAATATATGAGTTTAACTGAAAAGGCTGTTTAGAATTAAGAAATCAGAAGTCATTTTCCTACGCGTGAAGGTTAAGAAAATTGGTGACCTGATGAGAGATGAGTCGACAACCGAAGCCCCAGTGAAGAGCAGCGGTAACTATAACCATCCTAAGATAGCGAAATTCCTTTTTGGGTAAGTTCCAACACGCACGAAAGGCATTACGATCGAGGCACTATTAGTGGTAAGAGGAAAAATGCATTTATGATATATAGTTGATAAAAATTCTAAAACTACAGTGTGTCAATGAAGATATAAATACCAAAATCAATTTCAAAGGGAATTGGCGATTGTGAAGAATATGCTGCTCTTCGCAATAAAAAAAAGTCTCCAAAAAGAAAAATATTCTCAATGGTTTGTTAATACTTAATACCATGATTCATGACATCAATTTGTCAATTAAAATATTGATATTATTTTCTAAATGTTTGTGTTTTTTTTAACAATAAAACTGTTTTCAAATTTTTTTTTTTTGATTTTTTTTTTAAAAAAATCATTGGTGTCCTAAAGAAGCAACATTGACATGTGAAATCATGAACATTGGTATGATGGTAGATCTATATAATAGACACCAAAAAATGTTGAATCAATCTTCATCATGACTTTATTTTACTTTAAAAGGTATTGTTCATTGATACTCATATTGATTAGTGATTTTTTTCTCTTGATTTAATCATTTTCTATGACAGACTGACATGATTAAAATTTTAGTATCAAAAAATATGTTGGTCTATTATTGTTTCAATTTTTAAATTATCAACCAAAATTCAAAAGTCTACAATTACTCAAATAAAAAATCTGACCACCGTAGGCTTGCCACGTGATGCAGAAGAAAAAGACAATATATTATAAAATTATCATTGGAAGCGAAAGCTAACGAGTATTTACTTCAAAAAATAATAATTTTATTATTAATAATTAAAAATATTAATAAAACTTCGAATTCATACTGAAATAGAAAAATAAAAAAAATTGACTACAACTAGAATTATGACTCTTAAACGGACTGAAGTAAGAAAAATCTCAAATTTTATTAAATTTTTTGAATTATTATTAAATTTTAGAAAAATTTATTAAGATCCAAAAATATTGTTAAAATAACAATAGTAATAATAATAATAAAAAAGAATAAATAATATTGAATCTATCTAGAGTTTGTTGAATTATATTTAGAATCAAAGTTTGTAGAAATTCATACTGAATTCCTCGGTATTAAATTTTGACCATTAAAAAGTAGGCTCGAGCCTCCACTGGTTCGTAATCCATAGTAAATTCATGGTGATTCACCATGGATCTTTTATTTCTTCTTCTACTTTTATTTTTTTTAATGGTCAGCCCTATTTTTTAATGATCAAACTTAACATCAGGGGAGTTCTGTGTGAGTTTCTGTAAATTTTAATTTTAAGTGTAATTTAATAAATTTCGGATATAATATTTGTTTTAATTTACACATATTCTGTCGCGAAGGTGTGTGGTTGGAGCCAAATCCCATAAAACGTGAAAAGAAAATTCGTCTTGGAAATTGGCAATTATTGCCACAAATCTTTAGCTTTTAAATCTTACCCCTAGGTCATGAATATTTATTCCCCAATTAAACAAAACTATTGGCTGTGTATTTTTTGTTTTAAAGTTTAGTTGTGTATATTGGCCGCAGCACGCTGTCACTTTACAGCTGACCAACCTCTAGTGATTCATGTAATAACTTTTTTAAATTCCACCAAGAAATTATTAAAGTTTAATAATAATAATAAGATGCTTATTTGTTAGAGTTATAAAAGACAAAACAATAATCATGTAATCAACATCGTTTTCTAATATAAATTTCAACATGCTAATTTTTCAAACTTGTATTCTTGCTTCTTCTTCTTCTTTTTTTAAATATATATTTTGGCAAGAACTCTCTCAATTGGTAAAGATTATGAGTTTCTTAATCAATGCGTTTTCTACATAATTAAGTAAAATCTGATTTAATAATTTAAAAAACTAGTAGTTACTAATATAATAGGTTATGAGGCCGAAGTTAGGTTTTATAACTCTCTACAACCTCCTTGTACTATAAAAAAACGTTTTATTTATCTTCATGTTACATATAACAGAACGGATTAATTAATGTGTTAAACTTTATAACAAGTTATGTGGTAATTTTTTAAAAATTCTCACTCACATATTTATTAAGGTTCTGTTTGACAGGGTTTTTACTTTGGGTTTTTAGCTTCTTGGAAGCTCTTCCTGCAAAAGTTATATATTTTGATTTTGTCTGGAAGAGCTTTTGAGCCCAAAAAGTTAAAAACAAATTTTCTAAACCCTACCAAACAGATCCTAAATATTATGGACAGATCTTATTAAATAATTTAAAGTGAGGTTGCTGACTTTTTGATTGGACAGTGAATGTATGTTTCAACCTTCAATAAAAATAGAGCCTTTGCCTTTGTAATCATAAAAAAAAAGTATAAAGCATCATTTGAAATTGATTAAATTTTGATCTTGGATTCTTATTTTAATAAAATTTTCACTTAGAAAATTGAAAGAGGGGTATATACTATGAAGAATTACAAAATACTATAGAGATAGTACAGTGGCATACAACCTGAAATGGGTACAACTAACCATGATAAATAATAATCAACTTTAAACATGTCAAGATTTTTTAATAAAAAATTTACATTATGCTCTATGTGATATTTTTCATCTATATTTTATATGTATATATAACAAAAGGCTTTTATAATGTAGCAATATACAAACTGCAAAAGTTATATAGTATGATATACAAAAAGCTAGGGCACTAGAATAAATATATTGATTTATTACAAATTATATTAACATGTATTTAAACTACTTGTTAAGTAATATATTTATACGAGTTATCCTCTCTTAACTTAACCTTTGTGCACCTTTCATTTCACATTTGTAGTAGATTCAAGTTCTACTATATATATTTATCAGCATATATTTGTGTGGGGAGAGTTTTCACATGATATTAAGATAGTAGATATTTTATAATTGTAAAATAGATATTTAGGTTGTGCATATAGTATTTAATAGGTCGCAAAATATTCTAATTTGTTTCATGTCACATTTTAATATAGAAATATAATAAATCAACATGTGGTTTATTTATTTAATTTTTTGAGTATACAGTAAAAAGTCATATTGATTTTTGCCAAAAGCAAGCCTCTTTGAACATTAAAATAAGTGAAAAGGAACAAGAAAAGATGGTCCCTTAAAATCTTAACATAATATTTCTGAAGTAAGATATGAACAAAGAGGGACTTAAAAGATGAAAGAGACCCTCACCATTTAAAAAAAAAAAAAAAAAAAAAAAAAAAAATAGGTAGTGAACTGATGCTGATGATGATACATGAACGACCTTTGCGTCATACAAAGAACAAATTGATGTTTTACTGCCATTGTTTAATTTTGACATAATAATATTATCATGTTAAATACTTCTAGCGGTTTACCGTTGGATAGCTACTTCTATAACATATTAGGAGAAAAATCTTTCCACACTTGCGTTTACGTTTTTTTTTAATGAATGAGAGGAGACTCGAATCTATATTATAAATACATTATCAAAACATCACCCTTATTATTTTACCATTTTTTTTAAAAATATAATATTATTTAATACTATATTATAAAATATTCTCTTATCTTCAATGATGTCACATATAATTGATAAGCAAATTTTGTGAATACGTCGTGAAAGACAGTAATAGTTACAAATCGTCTATCTCGTCTCGTTCGAAATAGATAAATCTATTCTACCAAAATTTGCACAAAATAAAAATAAAGCATGACTATATTGAATCTCGATTTGAAATCTCCTCATATGAGGTTCGGGAGAGGACTTCAAAGTCTTTTTCTTATCACATGTAAGAGTGTGTATATATAGATGTAGCATTAGGTCACCCATTATTATTGTAATATGTAATGTCACTTACACTTGAGTTCAGTTGATAAAATTCCAAGCTCTCTATCATTATTATAAGCTCTGATGATGATAACGTATCATGAAACTTAGCTGGTAGCTACTCAAATGTGTCCAAAAGTAAGGGGAAATCAAGTGGATTGCCGACTCAGAATAATACTTCATACCACTTGCAATTTTTTTCTTATAGAAAACAATGATATCAAGTTTATGATCCATAGAACCACTAACCATTTGATCTTAATCTATTTTTTTTTATCTAATTATTAGCTACCAACGGACACTTTTCTGATTAAATTTATTAATATCATTTACTGAGATGATATATCTAATACATCCTATACTTTCTCGTGTGTTATTATTTATTTCTTTTAACAAAACACACACGACCCAATAGCAGAAGAAAGTGAGCTCTCTTCTCTCTTTCTATTTTATATTGGCCACCAACTGATTTCTAAAATGTTCAATCAATCACGGTTGAGAAAAGCACTGGTTTTGGTGTACACAACCTACCACAGTTTTATGGATTAAAAGTGCTTTGCAAGAAAGAATAATTAGGTAGATTAAATATAAGAATGTGGCCATTTGTAAAGCTAGAACAAATGGGTATTATAAGATTTGTTGGTATTGCAGACACTTATCGAATTCCCTTTTTATTTCCCATTTTTTATTTATTTCACAAACTGTATAGATATTTTAAATATTATTATTGGACACTTTTTCGTTCACTGAATTTTTCATTTTAACAATATGTAGTATATCGACATGGTTCTTTTAGGTTATAAACTTATAATTAGGACTTCTTATTAGGCCACAAGAAAGAATTTGCTTGAAGATTAATTATTAACTTGCAAACAATTTGCAACATCAACCCAAAATAATAATTGTAATAATAAAACAACAATATACAAGCTTCAATGCATTTTCTTTGGTTTTTTGAGGCAAAAGTGATCTAAACCAACAATTCTTCTTCCCAATCCCTAGAAATACTTCAGAAGGGGGCTAGATATATAACCACATCATCCGTATGTTCTTTAATAAATATGAATTTAAATTCAAAATCACGTACACATAGGCATGAAGACGTAATCCCCAATCCCATCCAAGATAACTATTTAACTACACAAAGTATGAATTTCAGCATTGAAAGAGAAGAGGAAAGGCCAAAAGGAAGAACAAAACAGACACTCAAGAAAATTCATCTTTTCCCAAGTGAACAAAAATAAAGATTATATAGTCCTTTTCTATTAGAAAAATAACTATTTTTTCCTAGTAATTATTCTCTACCTAACCTCTTTCCAATAACCATGTGAAAATATAAATATGCAGATATAAGCACAGTTCTGTATACCAAAGGACCCAAGCAGTTGTGACTTGTGACATATTTCCATTGTGTATAGAAGCATGAGAAGAACAAAACAAAATGACAAGTCCATGGAACAGTCAAAATCATAGCATAGAATGATAGATTAGAAAAAACAAAATTTCATCTATTATAAAAGCATTAAGCATGCAAATATTTACACAGACAAAAGTGGTCAAAATATAAGAAGGAAAAAAAAATAAAAATAAATCCCATGACCTGTTGTCTGAAGTTCTGAACTGCCATTTTCTTTTTATGCATGGGCAAAACTATGACCAGCTTCAAGTTCATTTTCATCATAAGCTGGTCAGCATGGATCATGCACCTATACTTGTTAGATAAACCACATCAAATCAGATAAACTTCTTCTTGAATTTTTCAAGTTGGAAGTTTTCTTCAAACAACAGAGATAAGAGTGAATATCTGTAATAAGTGAGAGTAACCGTGCTAAATTAACCATGTAAATTACGGAACAGATCTGGAGGCTTCTGCTGATTCCTTGGCGGTCTTCACAACCACATCATAATTGATAGAAGCTAGCTGAGATAAGTTCTGAAGAAATCAAGATGTAATTTCTAAAATTAGACTGAATTCGTGAAGCTTTAAGCAGAAATTTGATGTCCAACACCAATTGGTAATAAAACTTGGTTAAAACACTGTTTCAGGTCTCAAAGTTTGCTTTTACGTGGTACGGATAATTAAATTTGTTGATGTGACCAGTATTTAATAGGATGGTCAATTAATAGTTGATGCGATCCATTATTGTTTGATACAATAAATGATTCGATATATCAAAACCATAATATGTAAACAGCAAGCAATGGTTTTCATTTCCATCTAATAAATTAAGGTTACTAATGGCAAAAGAAAATGTTACAGGTTTTACCTTAAAAGAGAAATTACTAAACGAGTACTGCTCGGCGAGAGATGGAGTGTTAAATTCCGCCAAGCTACCACATTCATCTCCCTGTTTCGCAGGAAAACAACAGTCAGGTTAATGAAATATTGATCACATAGGGCTGCCAGTATATTCTGATCAAATTCAAATAATAATTCTACAAACATTCGGCTTTAGTTCCTTATCAGATCTTTGAGTTTTTAATCACGCTACTTTTTCCCCACGATTCATCATGGATTGAACTCTTATTAGCATTTGAAAACAATCAAATTAAGAACCCTTATTAAATTATGGTCAGATCCAACTGACAGATCTACGTTCACGGAGTTTCAAGATAATCAAATTAAAGTATGTTCTCACATCTTCATCTTGAATGTTGCTGAATGAACCACTGCTGCATGTGTCAGTCATGTCGTCAAAGTCACTACATCCAACAACATTATCATCTTCTGGATTCCATATATAACGGCTCACAAAATAACTTGTGTCAAGTGCTTCTGCTGCTGGTATGAACATAGCCTGTAGCCCATAAGCAGGGTTACCAACTGTTGCAAACATGTTGATACAATTTTAAAAAGTTAAAATAAGTTCAATATAAGAGGACCTTTTGCCTTGCAAGTGTGTCCCAGTTTATATCCCTGAAGAAAGGATGTCTCTTCACCTGCCAGAAAAGTCTAGCTTAGTTTCCAAAGTCATGGTATATATGTAACTAACTCTATTCCACTGGTTGCTAAAGCTACCTCTCTGGCTCCTGTTGCTCCTAGTCTTTGCACAGGATTTTCAGTCAACAATCTGAAACAAGATGCAATATTAGTTGTTTGAGTTATATACAGGTAAGCAGATTCTCTTTTCTTTATAACAAGCTGACCTTAAATTACCAACCACAAAGATAAAATTCCTATTTTGCTAGTAATGATTCTGTTAAGTAGCTACTAGACCCAAAAGCCAAGTAAGAGCCTAAATACTAGTATTAAGCTCTCACAAATTCTAAGGGAGAAACCTTCTATTAGACTCTGATTAATACTTTCCCCACTGGAATGATTTAATATAGTTAAATGTACTTTACGAATGTCGAATCAACTTCTGATTAAAATTTGCATAGGAGAAATCCAAGATAATCTGCAGCCTAGACCTGATGAGAGAATCATCTATGGAAAGAACAACTAGAAGTAGCCGAAGGTGCATATGAAATTATATTTCACAAGGGAATCTTAAGGAACAATGAGCTTCTAAGTGACAGATAAACACCGTACAAATGAAATCAAGGAATTATCGGGATTAATGTAACTGCAATCATGTAACTGCTATTAATGTTAGACAACACATGGAACATAAAATTCTAGCCAGACAAAACAAATGACCAAGAATGAATTTACAAGATGTGAATCGGAAGACCAATTTATATACCAAACAAAACAAAGAAGATTCTCTCTCAATCTGGATGTATCAAGTTTGTATAAAAGGACATCACTAGCATAGCTCTGCAAGTTCAATGGACAGTAATTGCACAAATCTTCATAAATCTTACTTTTCAATTAGATCATATGCATCATAGGTAATCTCCTCCGGTACCTTCGGCCAGGGTATATCTCTATTCATTATATTGTCAAAAATTTGCTGCAATCAACAGGGCCAGTGTCATGAAGTCAAGCAGTATCCAATACTTATCAAATGGTGAAAAACTACAAATTCAATGTTATGCAGGTAATATATCAATAAAAATATTCATTTTAAATATGTAAATGACAATTTGTAAATAAAAAAAATTAAAAAAAGAAACCATGATTGGAAACATCTAAAAAGTTCAGAGTTGTTGTATTGAGATGGCCCACCTGTGGAGTTTTTGCATTAAATGGTGGTATACCTACAAGCAGCTCATAAAGAATTACACCCACAGACCACCAATCAGCAGTGGCACCTGCATGGGAAACAGTCTGGAACATCAAACAATCAGTTGAAAACAAATATCCTCGTTTCTTATTTTCATATAGGATTTTGTGCTAAGAACACATGATAAGATCTCAAAATTTAAAGTACTTCTTCTGCTTTGAAAGAATAAATATAATTTTTATATTTACTTTTTCAATCCTTAACATGTGCCCTTTAACATTGTCCTTTTATATATGCTAATCCATTTCAAGAACTTTGCTAACCATGCCCCATGCCAAGAAGTATCTCGGGTGCCAAATAATCAGGAGTACCAATAACTGAATGCTTTTGGCGCTTTTCTCTCTTCGACAAATGTTCATGTTTTGATTCATCATCTCCAAGAATTCCAGCACTGCCAAGTGGTGGACCTGATAAGTCATCTGTACTGTGGATAAGACCAACCTTCGAGAGCCCAAAATCTGTCAACTGTAATAGTGGGAATTAGAGATTTGTGACAAGTAACATTGTCATGAAAAACGAAATCAAAAGAGTCCAAAAACATAAAATTAAAATTGAAAGACAAAACAAAGCGGTTACAGTTGTCATCATGTTCTAAGCGGAGCATGAATCAACTCAATCACCACGTATTGTACAAACAGTAAAACTCAAATTATATATATATATATATAAATAACTTTACTGCTGCATTTTATGGTAACGTGAAGGAGAACTGATCCTATCATATAGAATGCATTTCTTAAAGACACACACAGAAAGAAAAATAAAGAGAATGTCAAATCATAGAAAAATACTGATCTTGTACTCAGATGCAGAGCTCTGTTATACATTCCAGTTAGTTAACAAAATCTTACCATAAAACAATAAATGAAGAAATTAAAAATTAAGTAGTCCTCGGTAGTATGTTCTTTTCTTATAGATAAAAATATGCAATAAAAATTGAGAAATGTCCCCTACATATGTTAACAAATAATCTGCCCTTGATGGATAGTTGGAAGTAAGAAGCAGTCCTCTCGTTTGGTTGTTTTTAGAGCAAAACTCAAGTATTTGGAATTTCTTTCTTATGCTTAAAATTTACCAAACGACATATAAACCCTAATATTAGTCACTAAATAGGAAGCTAATACAAGTGAATAATGCCTAAACTAGCAGCACAGTCAATGAAACAATTCTCTAAAACTGAAAAATATCGACCTTGATATGACCATCTTGACCAATCAACAAGTTGTCTGGCTTCAAGTCTCTGTGAATAACATTCATCGAGTGCAAATACTCCAAAGCAAGAACCTGAAATATTTTAAACAAACTATTGTACCATTGTGAGAAATTTTTATCAAGCTAGCACAAACAAAGAAATCATCAAAACAATAGGATTATGAATGTCCTTACAACTTCTGCAATATATATACGGGCCATATCTTCATCTAAGCAACCTAAGTTTCTCAATAAAGAGTAGAGATCTCCGCCATTTAAATACTCCATGACCAAGTAAAGATTTTCCCTGCATGTGAATGAGTAGAAAAATCGAACCTGTTCATCATCAGGTCCTATACACATTAGCAAAGTAGTCACATGCAATGCATCAATAAAATGATTATATGTTGTTGGATCTGCTTACCACAAAAGGATTACGGACTGATATTAGGATATTGCGCTCAGCCAAAATACTTTCGACTGCATTTTTACGAATCATATCAGCCTTCTTCAAAACCTGTAGAAACAGTTGTATCAAATTAGTCACTTAGAGATGAAGATAGTCTTGGGTTACTCCAGCAATCAACATTTATTTTTCTGGTAGATACAGAACAATGAACACTTTCAGAAATACAACTTGTACTTACATGTTAACATGCAAGCAGTAATTAAATCACACTTAAGATTACTGGACTACAAAAAAATCTACTATTTTTAGTAGACATAGAGATACGATTCAATGGACTGAATAAAGGCACCTGCCTTAAAACTAATAGGAGCAACTATGCAGAGGCAATTTAATAGTAGAAACTCCATAGGATAATTTAAGCTAACACGAGTAATGATTATCTTATTGGAACTGAGAAATCTAGTTAACTAAGCAAGGAGGCAATTTGGTCTCTTTATTGATCCCTCTCTCTTTAATACCACATATATATGACCTAACTTGCCTTATAATTGAACCCCAAGTGGTGATTGAGTAGTAAAAGATCTTTGGTTTCAAGATTCAACCAAAAGGTTCTGGGTGAATCCCTCTGGGGTCCAACATTAGTCCCCAATTTAGAATCTGCAGCAACCTTTTCCTTTTTTTTTTTTTTCCTTTGAGGGACGTAGCAACATTTATTTCCTTTGAGGTAAAATTGCTTTCTAATGCCCATGGCCATAAAGAAGAAAGTTAAAACCAACATGATTTAATCCCTAGCGGTTTAAAGTGATAATGGTTCCTTTAATTGATAGTTTGAAGTTAATTACACAGCTCACTTTTCAATCCACGTTGATATTTAAACTCTATTTAGCTATTACTCTTTATTTAGAAAAAAGGAAAAAAAAAAAAAAAAAAAACGAAAACACAAGAACAGGCACAACTCATATTTAAAATCATGAATCATCAAAATAAGCTTCCTAGCAGAGGATTCTTGAAAGGACAAAATTATCTTCTCTACCGCATAGCATACTTAAGACACCGCATGATACTACAAAGTTCTACCCAAACCAAATCAGTATTTCATCATTATTTGTAGATGCAGACCTTTATCGCAAATAAATCACCGGTTGATCGTTTTCTGGCAAGGAAAACTCTCCCAAATGCTCCTTGGCTGATTGGTTTAATTATTTCGAAATCTTCAATCGACGTTCGGTCCTTAGAACATTGATTAATAGGGCTCGTTCGCAGACTTCGAATTGTATCATCATCTATTGAACTGTCTTCTTCAGTCATGGCATTTGATGAGTCTACCTTGTCATCTTCTATCTGCCCACAGAGATATACATATTTTTCCCTATAAATTTCAGAAAATTGTACAGGTAGGATTAGAGATGGTATTATTTTATGTGAAGTAACATAGGGACCAGTACAAATAAGAAAATGAAGAAATAAGAACAGAAACTAACTGTAGATGTGATTGTTAAATATTAAGAAATTCAGTGGGACTTCTATAAATTAAGAAATCTATTGATGAACGTCACATTTCATACAAATAACCACATAGATGAGACAAGAAAAAGTGGGAACTAAAAATTAACTTACTGCAGTAGTTTCTCTATACGCCTTCCAAAAGTTTCTACAACAAGGGCATCCACTTTCCTGTCCTGAATGACGTATTTGAGATCTTCCAATCGATCAAGCATATGCTCTAATGAAGTGTAGTCACATTCATTTACACTTGCAATAGAGCGAGCTATATCCCGTAACTTGTTTATCTGTCAATCCATGGTAACATTGGAATAAGAAAATAACCAGCCAACTGATCAAACTACTTTTACTTAAAACATTATCAAAATTACTATTAACGCTATTATGATCTCTGGGGCTAAAAGTTAACGCAGCAGTATACCTGCTGATCATTTTGTAACTCTGTCATTGTTCTGTGTCCACTGAGCAGCAATTCGATCTGACTAGTACGTGGTGTCAATAATGGTGATCGCGGTGTTAAGCTTCCAGCTGATGAAGCTTTTGTCCCAATATCAGTAGCAGTCAGATTTTTGTCACATGATATTTCAGGCAAAATATTCAAATCCTCCATGACAAAAGCATTATCAGCATCAGGAATACGATCGAGCATATCTTCAGAGCATCTACGAGACAAGTTGTTTTGCTTTGGTGACATCTCATTTAAATCGTCATGCGTACTTGATGTAGACACTCTTGAAACTTCAAGACTTCCTCTTGGAGAATCAATGCTTCTTGGTGTGCTTTTTGGCGTCCATGAATCCAGTAATTTTTCAAGAGTTTCAGCAACTCTATCTAGACGTTCATTTACAGTTAAACCTTTCAAGTCACATCTATCAGCAATTGTGCATATTCGAGAGTGTTCTTCAACATGTACAACTGGTATTTCAACCTCACAAATACGACAAATCATTGAATTCTCATATGATACAGTTTGTTGTTCAGCCCAAAATCCCCAAGAAACTTTTGTCAGTCGTGAGGATGGAGGATGGCAAGATGGAGTATCCTGATTTTCAATACTGAAACCATCACTACTAGCTATTTTTTCATTTTTGGTTCGCAATGCTTTTGACTTATCCTTTAAGGGCGTATCAACAGAATCAGAGCCCTTTCGATTTTTCCCAGGAGCAGATGGAAGTTTCTTCCAAGATGACATCCTAAAGCTGCTTGAATCAGGAGTTTTGGCAGTGCCAACCTCCACATTTTCAGTTTCACTAGTCAAATGCTGATCAACTTGATCTTTTTTCAAAATCAAACTGCATTGTTCCTGCCCAAGCGATTTTGTCCTCTGCTTCTCATTCAATAACTTCCCACCAGTCAATGGACCACTAAAGTCCTGCTGTGCAATTTCCAAAAGCTGTTCCGGATAAACTCCAAGGTCACTGAGTTGGTGGAGACCCAGAATATGATCTTCTTCATAACCGGCCTCTTTCTGAAACTGCACAAGCCTAGTGCATCGAGTAAGGACGAAAAGAAGGCGAGTATGGGCTTGTTTGAGAATTCCCATCGGTAGCTCTTGACGTCTGTCATCTAGATTCAGAACAATGGCTTCACATTTCACCCAAAATTCATTAGGCGTCATCATGGCACATTGTCGAGCTATCAACAACAGATCCTCCAAACTCTCCTTCCATTCCGGATGAGAATCTGAAGTCTTTTCAAGTATACCCACCAAATCACCAGCTAATACTCCTAAGTCAGCATTAACTTCTTCCTTTAACCTATCAAACTTTGCCCTGATTGCCACCATAACCTCCTGTAATTCAGTTTATTAACAAATATTTACAATGTATAGATTAAACATACTTAACATTTAAAAAGGAAAAAAAAAGAAAAAAAAAAGGCCCCATATATGACTACTAATTTATTACAATCTAAGAAAGAAGATATACCTCCATGTGACCAAATGCCCGAGACTTCCAAACGGGAAAAGGCCGGACTCCTTTGGAATTGAGCTCATGAGAGAAGCTCTTGATTTCTGGAGCTTTCTTCTTCCGGCCACTTGTGACACGCAAAATAGCCTGAAATCTCGGAGATTGCATTTCCTTGGCAAATGCTGCATGATTAACCTATATAATCCACCAAGTAATTAATCAACCTCAGTTTACTCTAACTCACTCAATTTCATGCGTATACATACATGTATCTAATTAATCAATATATTTTATCTCTCTTTTTTTTTACTCATTACCTCCAAATCTGGATTGAGAGGTGATGGAAATCTCAACGATTTCGACTGACTCCACGGAGCCTTTTTGCCTATCAACAATTACACAATCCTGAATTAAACATTCAATTTTTCGTATACATCACAATTCAAAGAATTATTTTAAAAAAAATAAAATAAAGACAATCTACATTCTACATTAAAACATTGAAATCATAATTTAAAACAAAAAAAATAAAAAAAACCTGTTTCGGAAGGCGTTTTGGTTTGAGGAACAATGAATTTGGGCTTGATTTCAGCCTCTAACTTATCCCTTTTAACCAAATTCTTGAGATTAGGAGTACCAGCTGAAGAAGAGAACCTGAGCGGCGACGGAGACGGAGTCGGCAACGATTTCGTTTTAATATGGTTCAAGCCAAGAGAAGACGCTTGAAGTATCAACAAGTCGTCGTTTTCCGATTTCTCCTGGCTCTGCTCATCTTCTTCGGAGTTATAACAATCGTCATCCGCCGCCGCGCTGCTATCCTCCTTCTTCCCTCGACGCAGCGGAATCGGGGGAATCTTCCTCAGCTTGGCTCTCGCCGACGACGGCGTCGGCGTGGACGGCGACGGTGCCGATGTGGATGGATCTTGATTGTTTACCGAGTTCGACATGGATTAAAAATTTTCTGTGTTTTTTGATATTAATTTTCTCGTTGGTTGCATTGTGAGAAATATTTTCCGAGAAAATGATAGAAGTTTCGAGAGAGAGAGAGAGAGAGAGAGAGAGAGAGAGAGAGAGAGAGAGAGTGAGGTTTTCGCGGGAAGAGAAGGCTTGAGGGTGACACGAAGGAAGGAAATCGGTTTTGAGTAGAATTTGTATATCTATTCTGTTTCTAGACGTGCATGCATGCCGCGTACCATGTGGACCGTTGATGGTTTTCTTTATCCTGATTTTCTATAATTTTAAATATATGTATATATACATATATATTAGCCAAATATAGTAATAATCAAATCATTCAAAAAAAAATAGTAATAATAAAATAAAAAAGTATTTTTGAGCATCCACCATAAGAAATTTGATAAAAGTTGAAAATACGTTTAAATGTAAATTGGAAATTTAAATTTAAAAATTAAAAGGATCAAATATTTCTAAGTATAAACTATTTACTTTTTAAACGGTTTATTATGTTAGTAAATAATGAAAAAAATTTAAAAGTTTTAAAGTTTGAATTAATTTTGAAGACTTGTAAATAAAATAAGATTAGTTCAGTAGTAATACCCTTTCCATTACACTTTGAGGCTGTGAATTTAAATTTTGTATCACTCTCTAAATTCTAAATTAATTGTACTAAACTTAAAATAAAATTGAAGACATAGAAAATCATGAAACTTTGATTAATCACATCAATTGACTAATTTTTGTTAAATAGAATACAATGACTATAAGAAAATATTTAAAAAATTGTAATTTTACTATAAATACTTATAGTAAATATGACCATAGTTAGATATAGTATTTGATATTGACAAATTATAAATAATTAAATTTATTATTATCATTATTTAAAGGGTCAAACTATTAGTACATTTATAGGGGTAAACAAAGTTAATTAGATGAATTTTAATGTTTAAAAGGATAAACAGTAACATAAAAAATGAAAAATAAACAAGGGACTATATATTTGAAATTTTTTTTTAGTACACGAGACGGCAAAAAGCCCAGTAAAAAACAAACTACACCACTACCAGCCTGGCAAATCGAGCACCAGAAGCATCACCCATAACCAAGTTATAACCTTAGAAGGGGGTTCCTCAAAAAAAAAAATTCCCATCCTCATAATATGTAGCCAAGACCAACCATACCATCAGCTACTTTGTTACTTTCCCTGTAGATGTGATTAATTTCACATTTTCAATCACCATTAATCAGCATTTTGCAGCTGCAAATCATACTAAACAAGGGGTGATTAATACACACATCATTAAGCAATAAATTAACAATGGTCAAAGAATCAGTCTCTACAATACCTGCCTATAACCAGCCCTCCACACAAACCCTCAAATAATGCCCAAAACTCAGCTTCTAGAACAGTTCTCACACCTCTGTTGAGGGAGAAGCCTCCTAGCCACCTCTTATCAGCACCTTTCACCACCCCTCCAGCAGAAATCGAACCCAACTTCCTATTCATACCTCCATCCACATTTAACTTGACCCAACCTTCAGAAGGAGGGCTAGAAGAAATTATATGGGTACTAGCGGCATTCACTTTTCTGATATTAACATTAGCTTGTAACCAGTCCCTACAAAATCTTCTCATAATAATAGGCCAGTTAGGACACACAAAACTGTCATAAAAAACAGCACTATACCTCTACTTCCATATATACCACAAAGTAACAACAAACACAACGAACTTAGGCATCTCATTATCAACGTAAGCTTTACAATTTAAATTACACTGCAACCAAACATTAAACTCACCATAGCTCAAGTCATGTGCCTCTAGCATCCCTTTCTAAGACCCTTCCAAATATCAACAGAGACACAACACCCTCTGAATAGGTGCTGTAAATCTTCGGCCCATCCTTGCATCTAGGACAGGAGACATCACAAGTAAGGTCTCTGATCACTTCTCTGAGCATTAGTAAGCAATTTACCATGTAAAACCAGCCACAAAAAATTAGCAACTTTTGGAGGCAGTTTAAGGTGCCAAATAGACTTCCACTCCTAGTCAACCAAATCACTGGAAGAAGAATAAGCCTCATATATGGACTTCACATAAAAATTTCCACCTTGGATAAGCCCCCAAATGATTTTATCAGGCCCACTATCATTCCTACCGGTATGGATACAAATAATTCTACGAATAATATCCCCAGAAAGCACTAGGGAAAGTTTCTGAACATCCCAATCATCCTTCACCAAATACCAAATAGATTTGAAATTTTGATTGCACTCAAAAAAATAAATGGCGAAAATTATTTTGGTACCTAACTTTTGTCGAATTATTATATTTTAACTGATATTTTCTTTTTTTGGCTCTCATAATTCCCAACATTTCAAAAATCAATCAAAATAATCTCTGTTGCTAGAATTTTAACAATAATCTAATAGAAGTTGCAAATTGTCCATTTTACCCTTAAATAATTGTTAAGTCAGAAAATACGTTATTACCCTCTTCAACTTGAAAAAATTATAAGTTTACATAAAATATGCAATGACTAAAATCTCCCCAATTAATAAACAAAAAAGTCCAAACAGTTTTTGCACATCTATTGAATTACAAATTTACCCATATTTATTAAGAAAAAATAATAATGTATAATATCGATGCTTTCACTATGCAGCTCATTCGCTTCTTTGCATTCTTTAATCTCATATTTCTTCTGAACCCAAATCATCACTCGTGTATTTTCTTTACCCATTGTCATCAAATTCTAATAGTTGTTTAATCAATCAAATGCACACTAGCGAATTAGGATTGCGTGTGTAGGCCTAAAGATAGAGAAGGGTTGGGTATTAAAAAAATAAAAAATATGAATCAGACCATGCTTGCGAAGGCTGGTTGGCGCATCCTGCAGCAAGACAGTGGTATTTGGGCCACTTTATTGAGTAATAAATATTTGAAGAACATAAATTTGGCTGCTGTGAACTACAAGCATAAAAGTGCAGCCTCTAGTACCTGGAAGGCGATTTCTTTTAGTGCTAAGTTGCTTAATAAAGGGCTGCATTAGAGAATTGGTTGTGGGGATAAGGTGTTGTTCTGGGAGGATTTTTGGGTGTCTAACTGTGGGCACCTTAAAGTTATGCTACCATCAGTTTGTCTTGTATTTAGCTTCTTGAAAAAGTGAATGATTTTATCACTAATGGTGGGTGAAATTTGAATAAGTTGAGTGATGTTCTTCCTTAGAGTATGGTTTATAGAGTGGCTAATGTGTATATTGATAGCAACAACTCCAGAGAGGATACTTTGATTTGGGGTCTCACTCAGGATGATGAGTTTTCTGTCAGTTCAGCCTATGTCAATCAGTTTAGTGAAGATGAGTTTCCTAGCTGGAAGTGAGGGTTTATTTAGAAGCTCAAGCTGCCGCCCCGTGTTCTTAATTTTCTTTGGATTCTTCTTCATGAGAAACTTCTTACTAATGACCATCGAATGACTAGAGGGATTGTCTCTGATAGTGGCTATCCCCGTTGTGATTTTGGGAGTGAAAGCATTGATCATTTGCTGCGTGGGTGTGTGTTTTCAAAATTTGTTTGGGAGGATGTGTGCAAGGGATGTACTGTTTTCCAATAATTTAATGAAGATTTTGATATTTGGTTGATCACGAACCTTAAAGACAATTCTAGGACAAGTAGTCTTCCTAATTTCCTCCTCTTTGCTCTTGTTTTGTAGTTTCTTTGGAAATGGAGGTGTAGAAAGGTGTTTGAGCCAGGTTTCAATATTTCTCCTTCGCCTTGTTCTATAATTGTTAATTATGGTAAGGACTGGATTAAAACTAATAGTAATGTTGTTAATAAAACTAACTTTGTTGTGAATTGTGCTTGGAATCCTCATTTGGAGGGCTGGATTAAACTGAATGTCGATGGGGGAAGAAGCTCTGATTTGGGGATTATCACAGCAGGTGGTGTTATGAAGGATCACTTTAGAAACTGGTTGGGAGGTTTTGCTGCGAGAAAAGAGATTGGTAGTGTGTTGGAAGCTGAGTTATGGGGGCTCTTTAAGGGTTTGAAAGCTGCCTGGAGCAGGGGGTTTAGGAAGGTGATTGTTGAAACTGATTTCATGGCTTTTTTTTTTTGAAGAAGAGGCTGAATTTTAATCACCCTCTTTTTGGGCTGATACAGCACTGCCACAGTTTAATTTCATATGTGAATTGGTCTTGTAAGCTGCTGCATATTTTCAGAGAGTGTAACAGATTTGCTGACAGCTTGACCAAGTTGGGTAAAGATATGGAGTTGGGTATTTTGTTTTTTGAGGAACCTCCTCCTCTGGTGATGAGAATTTTTCTGAATGATATTGAAGGAGTTTCAATTCCTCAATTTATAACAATTTTTTTGTACTTGGTTTTGAACAATTTCAAAATCAAAACCACCATAGAGAAGCTTCAAGTTTCTTCTTCATGTAATTTGAACTGACTAAGGCCAAGAAGGATAGAAATTAAATTTCTACCCAGAAAGTTCTTTTATTAGCAATAAAAAAAAAATATTTAAAAATCATTAAGAAATGAATAGGAGATAGTTGAATAGAGCTTGGGTGGTTCTAGAACGATGCATTTTGGCTATAAAATAATAATAATAAAAAAACTTCATCGAACGGCGAACTCGTCGGCAACTGGTGCTTTCTTTGGATTTTTATCAGCAAGAGTGGCGGTGTTTTGTTCAAGTGTAATATGGTTGGGTTTGGTTTTTTGGAATTTTGAAAAAACCGACTTTTTAATTGTTAAGTTTTTTTTTTAATACCTTTAATTGTTATGTTAAGTTAGGAATTTTATAGCAAAAGGCCATTGCCTTGGTGGTTGGAGGAGCCTCAAACTTCTTCAAGCTATTAAGGTTCAACACATAAATAGTATATATATTATTTCCATAATTATCATAAAAGCCCAATTGTGTGGGTAGACCCCTCCTATTGTTAGGAGTAGACGGCTTTTGAAATACTTATAAAAGCGCAATTATATGGATATACCTCTTTCGTAAAAAAAAAAAAAGGTTAGGAATTTATGGTTTTATTTTTAATTGTTTAATACCTTTAATATTTAATCGTTTTATTATTATACTAATTATTTTATTACACGTGTCATTATCTAGTACTGTTAGAATAAATGACTGAAATAGCCATCGACATGTTATTTTGACTAATGTTTGACTAATAGGAGAGTTATTTTAATTGATTTCTGAAAAGTTGAGGACTACGGAAGTTAAAAATAATATAGAGTAAAAAATAATAATTTAATAAAAATTAGGAATCAAAATGATTTTTGCCTAAAAATAAAAAGGAAAATTTTTAGTTTGGTCCCTAACTTTTGGGGAATTATCAATTTTTTAAACCAGTTATAATTAATGGTATCCCTAGACCCTAACTTTTAGGAAATGTATCAATTTGGTCTCTTTGACTAAATTTCTACCATTCAAACTTAATAAAATTGATAAAAAGGACTGTTTTACCCTTAATACTATTTAAATAAGTAAAAATTATAATTTTAACCTCAAATTTTAAAAAAAAAATATTAATAATTATAAGGGAAGTATGATCATTTTAGATTAAGTTTTAATTAAAAATTTTAAAATATTTTTAAATAAATCTCTACCGTTTATCAAAATTGATGGACGGTGGAAATTATATGGAAATATTTTTTTAAAAAATAAAAATTGTAAAATTAAAATTTTTCAATTTAATTTTTTTTTACTATTAAAAAAAACTGATGTTCTTAGTGGAGATCCAAAACAAGCCAAAAAAATAAATAAATTTGAAGTTGAACTGGGTTCGATTCGAACCCATATTTCTGGGTTTGAAGGCGAAACCAGAACCCTGGGTTCGCCTTCGAACCCAGTTCAATTTTTTTTTTGGTTATATCTTGGTGGAAACCATCCATCAACAATGATGGACGATTGGATCTCCACCAAGAACATCATTTTTTTTTTAAACGGTCAAAAAAATTAAATTGAAAAAAATTTTAATTTCACAATTTTAATTTTTTTTTAAATTTTTTTTTCGTATAATCTCCAATGTCTATCAATTTTGATAGATATAGTAGCCAAAATATGTCTGGCTCAAAGTGTGTCCCAAAGACAAAGCCCAAGAGCCAAAAGTGGGACTACATCTTCATGTAGTACGGCGATGGACTAGTACGAAGACCTTAGTGTTGCACGACATACACTCGATGTAACATCCCTAATTTCGAATACATATGAAAAGTATGATTGAATTCGTTTTGAATCTGTGAATATGATTTTTATGAGTTGAGGGGTGGAAATTGTAATTAAATGTATGTATATTTTTAGGTTTCATAATGGACCAATTTGAACGGTCGAAAACAATGCACGAAGAAAAGGGTGAAAATCTGGACAGTAGGCATCGCGACCACTCATCGCGACCTGAGATCGCGATGAGCAGCTCGCGATGAAAAGGATGATTTGGGGCAGTGAGTACCACGACCAGTCATCGTGACCACAGATCACGATGACCAGCTCGCGATGAAAGTGGCAAATTTCGACCAGTGAGCAACGCGACCAAAGCGGCGCGACCACCGCTCGCGGTACAGGTTGCGATGACTCAAAAATGTTAAAAAAAAAATAAGCGGTGGAGCGGTGCATAAAGAGAGCAACAGCTCTCAAAATTCAGCAAACATAACACAGAAACATAAACATCACAGAAGAGAAAACGAGAGTGAAAGAAGAGAGGAGAGGAGAGAGAAAGAAGAAAAAGAAGAAGGAGAAAAGAAGAAGAAGAAGAAGAAAAGAGAAAGAGAAGAAGGAAAGTAGAAGGAGGAAGCTTTCAGGTTTGGTGTATACGTATTTTTCGAATTTTCAGTTTTCCAGAAATTTTCGGAATTGTCAAATTTTAGAGTTTTTGAGTTATTTGAATTATATAAATTATAGATTATAGTTTAGATTTGCAATATACGTGTTTTGGAATTTTTCCAGTTTTTCAGAAATTTTCGGAATATTTCGGATTGATTGAAATTGATTACATTTGCGTTATTTGAATTATATTGATTATCGAATATAGTTCAGGTTCGATATATACGAGTTTTCGAATTTTTCCAGTTTTCCAGAAATTTTCGGAATTATCAAAATTTATAGTTTGTGAAGTATTTGAATTCCATTTAGTAGAATGGATAGTTTGAAACTGATTTCGGAATGATTTAAATATGATTTGGTTCTAATAGTGTTATGGAAATATATTATTAAGGACATATATTATTCAATTATCGTATAGTGTGAAATGTATCGGAAAATGATTTTGGGGCAATTTGATTCGAAACGGAATTATGAAATACGTTTGAGTATATTTTGGATTGATTTGATATGATTATTGATTTACATTTGTATATTTCCGTTCTATTATATTTGATGAATTTTGTATTTCGAAAATATAAATATATTGATATGTATTGAAATTAACTACGTTGAAAATTGAATTTGATGATTCGGAAAGAAATGAGATATGTTGACATTGGTTTTGAGAAAACATTTTGGTTCTGATGTGTATAAATATAGATATGGATATAGGAGGTTGACATGTCAATTGGGTTTCTGTCTGAACAGTACTGTGCCGATTATACCACCCTTTGGATAGTACAGGCCCCAAGTGCCGGTCCTAGGGTTCTGAAATTTGTTATGGGACATTTACAGCGGGTGATTCCGTTGGTGTTCTATTCTGATCTGATGTTCGGTGAGTGACCCCGTTTGCGTCCAATACCGAACAACCCGTAATCCAGTCCGATAACTTATGTTTTGTATGTCAGGAGCCCAATATGAAAATTGATTTGTTATATGGAAACGTTTGAGAAATTAAGAAAATATGTCTGTTAATTGTGTTTGGATATGTTTGATTTGAGATGAGCGTTAATTGTTTTTGGATATTTGATTTGATATGAGCCCCATATATTGTTTATATATTTATTATTTATAGTTTTAATTGATTTCAAATATTTGTATATACGATTTTGTGTACATCCACTAAGCAATATGCTTAGCGTGTTGAGTGTTCTCGCACGCAGGTAACAAAGGTTCCAAAGGCGAAAAAGATAAAGAAGAGTAGAGTTTGCAGAACCAGAGTCAGGATCACATCTTTCCTGCATACATTTTGGTAGTTTGTTTGTATTAAGTTATATATTTTGATACCGTATGCATATACAGAAACTGTTTGTAAATATTTAACGAGCTTCAGCTATGTAAATATTTTATGATGTGTTTATGTTATGAGAATATTTATAAATTATATTGTGATAAATTGGTTGGTAAGTCGCACTATAATTGGAAGGGTGAGCAAAATTGATTTGAGAATTTGGAAGTCGATTTTATAAATATTATTTGTAAACAGGTTTTGGAAAGTCAGAAAAACAGAGGAAACTCTGGCAAGATTTTCGTAAATTCTTTGGACCATTTTCAAAGGTTTTTAATATCATATTTTATCTACAGTAAAAGTTAGTTTTTAGTACATTGTAACGCTCCCTGATTCGGTCCGAGTGGATTTGGGTCAGGGGGTGTTACACTCGACATGAAGCATTCTCATGTAGTACGACGATGGACCAGTACGAAGACCTTAGTGTCGCACGACATACACTCGACATAAGCATTCTCATGTAGTACGACGATGGACCAGTACGAAGACCTTAGTGTCGCACGACATACACTCGACATGAAGCATTCTCATGTAGTACGACGTGCGCTACATGTCCCACGCATCCAAGTAGCATCAAGGGAGATAACTCAGTGTCCACGCTTGGAAGAGCTCCTATGTAGCACGACATACCCTTATCATGTCGACATCCAATTAGCACATCATACGACACGCAATTATGGTTGTCCGAATTGACAAACCTACATGTCGACGACATAGAATCTCTGTCGTTCTAAGGGAGACCAAATCATGATCTACTTTAAAGCAGGTCCTACAAAACCATAATGACACTTGATAACAGCCCGATCAAAGAAGCATCCAGATGCTTTCTTGGTGGAAGACAGCAAAGAGAGAATGATGAAATCCCTCAAGAGGTAGAAGCATCAGTCCCCTATAAAAAGAAGGATAATCCCTCATAGGAAGGAGACCGGGAAACTGAGATCCAAAAGGCTACCAATACTAAAACCACACCCTCCGGCCATTGTTCATCTTCTCCGATTACCCTCCTACCTCACACCTCCTCTGATTGAGGAGGCCTCGATCACAAACAATACAGGAAGCATCCTTCATTCATCATTATTTACAAGCATACATATTTATTAGCACTTGCTAACTTGACCATCGGAGTGACTTTGGCCGGCACCACCCCGGTGTCCCAGACGTCCTGCGGGTCACGTGCGTTCTGTCTTTGCAGGTTGTAGTGCCCCGTGTCCCCAAGCGATTTTTGAGGACTACAATTTGGCGCCCACCGTGGGGCACGACAATCTCTAAGCGAGCAAAGGTAGAACGTGGCAACTCCGACTATGTCATCTGAGGATTTTCATCACGATGCGTTGGAGGTTAGGGTACAACTCCTCATATCCCAGATGCAAGAGAATACCCAAAGGCTCCAAGCACTTGAACAAGAGAATCAACGAGTGTTGGCGGAGAACCAAGAATTACAAAATAGGATCAATTCTCTCACTATCGTACGACCGTTTGGAGACGCTTCAACGTCCCAACCCTTGCCATTCGAGCAAGCCGCCCACACTACCTACTACGCGCCAGTCCGCCCAGATGAACAAGGTACTAGGGCAAGAGACCTCGATCCAACCCACGTAGGCTCGGAGCCTAACATTCGAGTCTCGAATGGACCGCACATCGTCGCACGACATACGGCGGACAACACACCGAACGGGATGGGAGGACATCGATCAGACGACAAGGCAAGAGCTACACAAGGAGTGCCGCCTATATCCACCCCCAATGGCAACGTTGGCTCAACCCAACCAACAATCCCGCTACAAGGAACACCATCTGGCCCTTCGCATTCGGCGCTGTCGAACTCGAACCGGGTAAGTACTGAACCAATCTTGGCTAACCGTGACTTGGCACGAAGGTTCGCAGAGATGGAAGCACTCATCCAACGCATTCCGGGAATGCCCGCTCCTATAAAAAAAAGCGCGGCCAATAGTTTTGCCGACTCTCCCTTTGTCGACACAATAGCATTGGTGGAGATGCCAATGAAGTTCAACTTTCTAGGTATGAAGCAGTACGACGGTACGACAGACCCCGACGACCACATTGCGCAGTATCGACAACAGATGTTCACTGCCACCATCCTGCATGACCTTAGGGAAGCATGCATGTGCAAAGGTTTCGGTTCAAGCCTCTTAGGACCTGCCCTACAATGGTACACCAACCTTCCCAATGTTTCCATTAACTCTTTTGCTCAACTCACTGACACCTTCGTAGAGCAGTTCGCTAGTAGCCGGAAGCTAGAAAAACAATCCGACGACCTCTATACAATCAGCCAGAGGAGAAGTGAACGCCTACGGGACTTTGTTGGCCGGTTCAACCATGAAAAGGTGTCTATCCCTCATTGCAACCAGGCAACAGCCATATCAGCCTTCCGCAAGGGTCTACTCTATGATTCCGACTTATACAAGGAGCTCACCAAATACCCTTGTAAAACCATGGAAGACGTCCTAGCCAAGGCATGGGCACAGATAAAATGGGAAGAAGACGAAGTAAACTACAAACCTAGTAGAGCGAACTACAAGGAAGATAAGTCGGAGAGGATGGTCGAACAACGAATCATCAACCGACGTAGTGGGCCATACCCAACAATACCCCGAAGGGATGGCCATATAAGGTACGAGCGCTGACGCGACAATAGACCACCAAGGCCGTTCGTCCGGCCAAAGAACGTAACGCCAGAATACAATTTAAACATCAGACCAGCAGAGGTAGTCGCCATACTCAATAGAATGGGTAGATCAGTCCGGTGGCCAGACAAGATGATGAGCCCGCCGGATCAAAGAGACAACTCCAAATGGTGCGAATTTCACGGCGACCACGGGCGTCGAACTGAGCATTGTGTGGCACTACGATTGGAAGTGGCCGAACTACTCAAGAAGGGTCACCTTAAAGAATTCCTGACTGACAAAGGTAAGCAGACTTTTCTGAACAAGGATAGGTCGCGCGACATTGTTTCAATCCCGCCACCAGAACTTCCCAAACACGAGAGAACTGTGAATGTCATCTCTGGTGGATCAGAAGTGAATGGAGTAACCTACTCGGAGGCGAAACGCCACTCGTGACAAGCTGGTCATACGGACGTCCAACGAACCCATACGGCGGACTCAACCTATAACTATCCAATTAGTTTTAACAGCAATGAGCATATGGACTTATTCAATCCCCACCACGACGCGCTAGTCATCTCACTGACAGTAGCCAATTGTTTGATCAAGCGAATCCTAGTGGACAATAGAAGTTCAACAAACGTACTCTTCCTCGGCGCACTGAAAGAGATGCATATTGATGAGTGTAACATCGTACGTCGCTCCACAATCCTTGTAGGATTTAGTGGAGAACACAAGAACACTATAGGAGAAATCATCCTTCCTGTCTACGCGGAAGGTATCAACTTGAACACTCGCTTCCTCATCCTGGACTGCCCGTCGTCCTATAACATAATCATGGGTCGCCTATGGATTCATGAGATGAGGGCAGTCCCCTCGACATATCATCAGGTCATCTGTTTTCCTACTAGGTGGGGAGTCCATGAGATCCGAGGGCAATAAAAGACCTCGCGTGACTGCTACTAGAACACTCTGAAAAGCAGGCCGTCCGACTTATAGCAATTACAGAGCGAGAGCACCCCCACCAACAAAGACGGATCGGATATGGAAGAACTCGACGAAGTGTCAATACATCCAAATTTCCCAGACCACAAAGTTAGTATCGGATCCCGCCTTCCACAAAATATCCGAGCAGAGCTACTCAGCTTCTTGACGGCACGGCACGACAGCTTCGCATGGTCACGCGCAGACATGACCGGCATTAACCCAGAAGTCCTAGTGCATAGGTTGCAAGTCGACCCAAATCATCCGCCTGTGAAGCAAAAAAGAAGGAAGTTCGCGCCCGAGCGCAACAAAGTTATCAATGAAGAAATTCAAAAGCTAATTGACATTGGCTCAGTGAGAGAAGTGAATTACCCGGACTGGCTTGCAAACGTAGTAGTAGTGAAGAAAAAGAATGGGAAGTGGCGAGTTTGGATCGACTTCACAGACCTCAACAAGGCTTGTCTGAAGGATTCCTTCCGTCTCCCGCACATCGACATGATGGTGGACGCTACAGCAGGCCACGAACTGTTGAGCTTCATGGATGCATTCTCCAGTTACAACCAAATCCTCATGCATCCAGACGACCAGGAAAAGACTTCTTTCATCACAGAGCGCGGCATTTTTTGTTACAAAGTGATGCCCTTCGGCCTCAAAAACGCTGGGGCAACCTACCAAAGATTAGTCAACAAAATGTTCGCAAGCATGCTCGGACAGACTATGGAGGTCTATATCGACGACATGCTAGTGAAATCATTAGTAGCAGATCAACACCTCGACCACCTCTGGCAGTTGTTCGACATCATCGACAAGTTTGGGATGAAGCTTAATCCAACCAAATGTTCCTTCGGAGTTTTGTCAGGAAAGTTCCTTGGCTATTTAGTAACCAAGAGGGGCGTCGAGACCAACCCGGATCAACTCCGATCCGTCATGGATCTGAGGTCCCCCAAAAGCATCAAAGACGTACAAAAGCTGACTAGACGGCTCGCGGCCCTCAACCGATTCATCTCAAAGTCATCCGAAAAATGTAAGCCTCTCTTCGATGCTCTAAGAAAGAGCAAATCATTTGATTGGAACCAAACAAGCGAGGACGCGTTCCAAAACATAAAAAGGTACTTAGCAGACCCTCCTCTCCTATCCAAACCTAAGGAAGGAGAGACCCTCCTACTCTACCTCGCTGTATCCGAGATGGCCGTTAGTGCGGTACTAATAAGGGAGGAGGATGGCAAACAACTCCCCGCATACTACATCAGCAAGACCCTACTCGACGCGGAAACAAGGTACACTCAACTTGAGAAATTGGCCCTCGCACTAGTTACGGCCGTAAGGAAATTGAGGCCGTACTTCCAATGCCACACTATCAGTGTACTCACTGCCTTCCCCTTGAAGAACATCCTACATAAGCCCGAACTATCCGGCCGTCTAGTGAAGTGGGCTGTGGAGCTAAGCGAGTACGACGTCAATTACCAACCTCGCACGGCGATCAAGTAACAAGTATTGGCGGACTTCATAGCAGACTTTACACCTGGGATTCTACAACGAGCGGAGGAAGAACTTTGCACCATGTCGTGCAACACACCAAAGGAGGAATGGAGTTTGGCAGTCGACGGATCAAGTAACGCTAGGGGCAGTGGGCTAGGGATAGTACTTGCCTCACCAGCGGGACACGTCATCGAGAGGTCCATCAGATGTGGATTCAGGACCACCAACAAAGAAGCCGAGTACGAAGCTCTCATAGCCGGGCTCACCTTGGCAAAAGACTTACGCGTCGAGCGAATAAAGGTGCGTAGTGACTCCCAATTAATTGTAAGACAATTGCAAGGGTCCTACCAAGCTCGAGACTTGAAAATGTCGGCCTACTTAACCTTGGTAAAAGGGCTACAAGCTTCATTCGAGTCACTCGACATCGAACAAATACCAAGATCTGAAAACACGCATGCTGACGCGCTCGCCAATCTCGGTTTCGTACTAGATACCACGATTGAACAAACCATTCCCATGGTATTTGTCCAATGGCCAGCTGTGTGGAAGCCAACAAAGCTCGAAGTCGAGCCAATTTCGGACGAGCCAACTTGGATCACTGTAACACCCCCCGACCCGACCCGACCGGACCGACCCAGGGAGCGCTACACGGTTTTCAAAACTTTCTAAATTCTTTTTAGATTTCAAAATCATTGTGAACCCATAAAACAAATTTTCAAAACATTGGAAACCATAGAGTTTATTATTTTAAAAATCATTTTCGAGTGAGCCCGATCAATAAAACTTTTTATAAAATTTCGGCAGAGTTTCGTTTGTTTTTCGGATTTTCCCAAAACCTGCTTTTACACAAATCAATTCAAATTCAATTCTCAACAACACTTCAATAACATTTTCAAACAGTTGCGCACTCTGCCGTTTAGTGCGACTTTTCATCACATTTTATAAAAATTAAACAAATCAAACTTTAATATTTACAAACATAATACTAATATAAAATATAAATCATAAATATTTAAGTACATAACATATCTACAGACTCACTGTATATGCATGTTTACAAAATACATATATAACAATAGAACTACCCAACTGTAGTAATTCTGTGACTCGGTCTGCAACTCTTTCTTCCTTCAGTCTTTAGCTTCTTCCGGATCCCTGGTACCTACGCGTTAGAAACAAAACTAACGCGCTAAGCATATAGCTTAGTGGGTGTACTATAAACTCAATTAAATAAACCACAATATAAATATCTTTTAAGAATAAATAAATCACAATATGAATTTCATTTCTATCATGTACAAATCAAATGAACTTCAAAATCAAATCATAAAACAGTTTCCATCACTTTAATTTCCACAATAAAAGCAACATATACAATCGATTAATAATTTCATTCAATTCACTTCCTAATTCGTTTCAAATCTGGCCCGCTAGAATACTAAATATAACAGGACTGGAATATGGGTCAAACTCCCACCGAGGACGAATCCTACGAGTGGTACGTGTCTCCCAACTCTAGGACCGTGGGTACAGAACCT
Organism: Xanthoceras sorbifolium; assembly: GCA_003430845.1. Classification (NCBI taxonomy): domain Eukaryota; kingdom Viridiplantae; phylum Streptophyta; class Magnoliopsida; order Sapindales; family Sapindaceae; genus Xanthoceras; species Xanthoceras sorbifolium. The sequence continues at coordinate 21,252,666 of CM010611.1, forward strand.
AGAGAGGTACATAACTCCCTATCCCAGGAACGAATCCTTGGGAAGGTACATGGCTCCCAACCCCCAGGACGAATCCTGAGGAGGTACGTGTCTCCCAGCCTCTGGACGAATCCAAGAGGAGGTACATAATAATCATCAGTATCAATCAGTAGCGGCGCAGTACTGCTCAGTAAAACCCAGCTGGTATACCAACCTCCTATATCCATTTCTATGTCTAAGTATCCTAGGGCCGTTTCTGATAAACTAAATTCACAATCAATTTCGTAATAGTTAATCAATAACCGATAATTACTCAATAAACATATAAGTCACGTAGTATTCTTCAAGAATCATACTCAATAATTTTACGAAAATCTAAATCAATTATTTTTAACGAAATCGAAATATTCGAAAACGAAATCGAAATACGATCTATCACAAAATCAGTCCAAAATCAACAATAAAGACATCAAACATCGATTTTTCATATACAATAAACACTTTTCATACTAATAATCGAAAACGAAATCTTCCAACGAAATCAAAAACGAAAACAGAAACGAAAACGAAAACGAAAACAAAACAATAACGAAAGACTTTTCGTAACGATTTCGAAAACAAACGTACACCAACCTCGATACCGTTTTTCGTTCGAGAAGTCGCGGTTCTACGATTTCGTTTTCCTTCCCTTTCCTTTTTCTCTTTCACCTACACTTACTTTCTCTCTCTTTCCTTTATTCTCTCTCTTCTTATTTCTCTCTTCTTCTTTTTCTTCTTCTTTCTTTCTTCTTTTTCTTTTCTTGGTCTCTTCTCTCTCTTTCTCGCTCTCTCTCTCTTCTCTCGCTGTTTTCTGGCTTCTGCGAGAAGCTTCTCTTTTTTTTATATTTTTTTCGCTACCGCGACCGTCGTCGCGACCTGTGGTAGCGTCACCAGGTCGCGGTGCTCACTGGAGCATTCGCACCGCCTTCGTCGCGAGCGCACCTTGGTCGCGCTGGAGATCGCGTTGCTCGCTGCTCGAATTCGACGTTTTCATCGCGAGCAGTTCATCGTGACCTGTGGTCGCGATGCTTACTGCCAGAAATCGCATTTTTCACCGCGAGCAAGCCATCGCGACCTGTGGTCGCGGTGACCAGGTCGCGATGCTCTCTGTCTCCATTTTCGATTTTTCATACATCAATTTTCAACCATTCAATCTGGTCCGCTGGATATCATACATTTAATTACATTTTCACCCCCTCAAATAGTAAAATTTATTTTCACATATATAACATTAATTACCCGAAATCCGGGATGTTACAATCACCCCGATCTACGACTACCTGAGGGATGACACCCTCCCATCTGACAAGGTAGAAGCACGAAGAATTAAGGTCAAGGCTGCCCGATTTTCCATAATAGAGGGTCAACTTTACAAGCGATCCTACTTCGGGCCCTACCTCAAATGTATCGACCCAATCGAAGCTCAGCAAGTACTCAAGGACTTGCACGAGGGGCAATGTGGGAACCACTCGGCCGGGAGAAGCCTAGCCAACAGAGCAATCACGGCTGGGTATTACTGGCCCACAATGCGGTCCGAGTCGCACGACCTCGTCAAAAGATACGACCCGTGTCAGCGCTTCGCCCACGTTTCACATCAACACCCAGAAAGACTCCACCCCATCAGCACCATGGCCCTTCATGAAGTGGGGAATGGACATAGTAGGAAAAATACCCGTCGCTACCGGAGGTAAGGTCTACATGCTAGCTGTGACCGATTACTTCACAAAATGGGTTGAAGCCGAGTCATATGTGAGAATCAAAGACTCCGAATTAAGAGCTTTATTTGGAAAAATGTCATATGCCGCTACGGAGTTCCAAAAGAGATAGTCACTGACAATGGCTCACAATTCATATCATACGACTTCTAAGACTTTTGCAACAAATGGAACATCAAACTAAGCTATTCGAGCCCAAGATACCCTCAAGCTAACGGACAAGCAGAATCCACCAGCAAGACAATCATGTCCACCCTCAAGAAGCGACTCGACAAATACAAAGGAAAGTGGGCCGACGAGCTATAAGGTGTGATGTGGTCTTACCGTACGACGGTCAGAACATCAACAAGGGAGACGCCATTCTCCCTATCTTACGGCTCAGAGGCCGTCATAGCAACAGAGGCTGACTACCCTTCTTATAGGATACGACACGCGACAGAAGAAACAAACAACAGAGAGTTGCTGAGCGAACTCGACACAATCGACGAACGTCGCGACAAGTCCGCAATCAGATTGGCCGTATACCAACAAAGAGTCGCTCGCCATTATAACAGAAACATTCGTCTCAAGTCATTTCATATTGGAGATTGGGTCCTTTGCCGCATCTTCCAAAATAAAAAGGAAAAAGGAGCAGGTAAACTCGGTCCTACGTGGGAGGGACCATACCAAATCACCAAAGTAGTTGGACATGGAGCCTACAAACTACAATGTACAGATGGCATGGAGATCAGCAATAGCTGGAACGCATGCCATCTAAAACAATATCAGTTCTAAAAATTTCGAACTTTATCACTCTACAACATGGAACTCACTTGCTCATCGAACGGTCGTTGGTAAACACAACGGCCGACCCTAACCTTTTTATGCAGGTTAGCATTGCAAAGCGTACCCGAGTTGAGAGAATCTTTTTTCACACCACACAACTTAAAACTACGCACTTAATCAAAGTTGTAGCATGAAACTAAGAAGTTACACACTCCAACTGGGGCAATTCAATATCATAAAAAGCAAAGTCTATGACGAGACCCGCATTCAAGGTCATGGATCACGGCCTGCATACAAGGTCTTCATCTCCAAATGGCCACATGACCCGCACTCAAGGTCATGGACCACGACCTGCATTCAAGGTCTTCATCTCCAAATGGCCACATGACCCGCACTCAAGGTCATGGACCACGACCTGCATTCAAGGTCTTCATCTCCAAATGGCCACATGACCCGCACTCAAGGTCATGGACCACGACCTGCATTCAAGGTCTTCATCTCCAAATGGCCACATGACCCGCACTCAAGGTCATGGACCACGACCTGTATTCAAGGTCTTCATCTCCAAATGGCCACATGACCCGCACTCAAGGTCATGGACCACGACCTGCATTCAAGGTCTTCATCCCCAAATGGCCACATGACCCGCACTCAAGGTTATGGACCACGACCTGCATTCAAGGTCTTCATCTCTAAATGGCCACATGACCCGCACTCAATGTCATGAACCTCGGCCTGCATTCAAGGTCTGCATCTCCAAATGGCCACATGACCCGCACTCAAGGTCATGGACCGCGACCTGCATTCACGCTCGTAAATAAAAATGTATTACCATACGACAATAAAGAAAATCAAAATACATCATATATTAAAAACATCGTTCGACAAAGCCTTCATAATAAAAAATAAAAAAAAAATCGTTCGATAAAGCATCATATATTACAACCCCTTATGGGGCAAGATCATCAGGCTCTCCAGTCGGCTGAGCAGCCAAAGTTACGACGGTCGAGCCTTCTGGAGGAGGAAGGATAGACTCTTCGCCAACAATTTTGTTATCAGTCGCATCGACGTGCTCATCGGCTTCGTCTTCACCATCAGAACGCGACAGCTCCTCATGATTAGCTATCCAACTGTCGACCTTCCATTCGGTCGCATGACCGTCCCTATACTCCCTCATCAAATCTGCACGGGTCTTAATAACCGCGTTGAGGATGTTATCCTCCGCCTTGTCGTACAGAGAGTCGTAGTCTGCCTCCTTAGCCTTCAGCTTGGCTTCGAGTAAGTCGACGCTCGACTTTAGCCTGTTCAACTCCAGAGTCGCCTCTACCGCACGACTAGACGCCTCAAGCGCTGTCTTCTTGGCCTCAATGTTCGAAGCTTTTAGCTTGTCATTATCAGCCTTGAGGCTCTGATTGCTTGCCTTCAGCTCCCTCACCTTCTTAAGGGCAAGGCCCAGCTCCTCCTTCAGATAAACATGGGACTGAAGAGCCTGCAAAAAATGTATAAATAAACAAAAACACTTAGAGAAATTCAAAGTACTCAATAAAGATATAAACATATCGGTTGTACGACCATACCTGGAAAAGGTGGCTAAGACCCCAATCAGCAGCTTGGGAGAGGCCCATCTCCTTCAAGCGAGTCTTATCTTCGGGCAGCAGCAGTCGCTCAACCTGGGGAAGGATTGACCGGACGTCAGAATAAGCGGAGGCATCCTGCGGAAAAACAAGGTCGACCGACGCGTCGATCCCGAAGCTGAATCCTCCCTCCTTCGCTTTTTTCCAGCTGAAGAAATATCAAGGGAGGCCTTGGCTCGACTTGATGGAGGAGGTGGAGGAGTGGAATCCACTTGGTCGCTCAACTGAGCCTTCTTTTTCCCCTTCCTTTTTTCCCTAAGCCTCCTCATCGTATCATCAGCACCAGGAGCGACAATCTCTCCAGCCATGATGTCAACTGCAAAGCGTCGCTCGACGTATGAGATTGGAGTCAGAAACCTTGTGCCGTACAGTCGCTCGACACAATGTCTGACCCTGACAAACTCCACTAAGTTTTTGAAGGCAGGGTAGGGAGTACCTGGCTCGTTGATCACACTAAACTTCCAGAGATGACTGGGCCGCAGATTTTCCTCCAACAAGATATTCCTCCAACTCCTCTCTTTCACGTCGTACGACAGTACCTTTGCTGTACGTGTCACACACGTTAAACCAACGACTGCTTGAGGTGCTCCTATGTTCACCGCGATACAAATAAATATAAGAGTTAGAGAAAGTAAAAATGAAAAGAGAAAGTCGAACGACGCTACGGAATTAAAGACCCACTAGCCTTGGACCAGGTCGTACAAACGACCGTATACCCAAGAGGCCAATCAACAAGTAGGCCCCTAGCAAATAAGTACCTATCATTTGTCGTCAGCTCCGTGATAAGGTGTGTTCTGTTGGGCCGGAGGTTCAAATTATAGCGACCCTTCTCTGTGTCGTGCTCCCGCACGGATTATGTGTAAAACAGGTCAGGCAGCTCGAAGACTATGCCTTCCCTCGTACACAACAGCTCTAGCCCCAGCAAGATCCTCCAACTGTTGGGCATCAGCTGCCCTGGGGCAAGCCCGAAATAGTCGAGCACCTTCCTCAGTAGTCCGACTACTGGTAACCTGAATCCAACCCGCTGAAATGGGAACTCATAGAAACAGGTCCATCCTGGGATGTCCCAGTCCGGCCTCTCCTCCTTATGCGGCGCCCTCAATGCGACACCATCAGGTATGCCATAACTGAATAGTAGGCGCATGATGTCGTCCTCCGTTAGCACACTGGCTGGATTGCTCAAAAGCACGTCTAGCGGCCTACTAGGTCCCATTGGACATGGGCCAGCCGCGTCGCCTGGTAGCTCGACTAAGGGAATCCCAATAGGAATGTCGTCCATTACGCGCGATGTACCCGCGAGAGAGACAGTCACAATGTCGTACAACGAGGATGCCACTGTCACCTCAGCACTTGCTGCCTCCGACTCTCCCCATGAGTCGTACGACAGATCTATTGGATCGTCGTATCCACGCCCAGAGGTACTGGGAGGACTCTCATCACCTCGACTCGATATCGAAACCTACAAGTCGAACGACAGTAGCCACAGTTAGTAATTATAACCTAAACCAAAGACCTTGCACGACCTAATATCAGCTCCCAAGATTGTTAAGAAGGTCATGCGACCTATATGTCTTGGCTACTATCGTGCGACCTAGACACTACAAACAGGTTATATATAAACCTAAGTTGTCTTTTTAGATCTAAAACAAGGTTTTTTCAAAATTCTTCCCAAGAACCAGTCGAAGAACACGAAAAAACCCAGAAACAAAAATATATGCAAAAAATAGAAACCAAAATATAGCGAGAACAGAAAAAACTTACCAAGTAGAGTAAAGACGATCACCGCTTCGCCGGAATAGACGTGAAAAAGGACCAAAACGATCAACAAACGCCGGAATAGCTTGCACCGGCGACTGGTTCCTAGAGAGAGAAAGAAAATGAGAGAGAAAGCTAGAAATTGAAAATGAAGAAGAAAAGAGAAGGGCGGCAATTAAAAGAAAGCATGTGCTGACGTGTCAACTTTCCATTGGACACACGCCCCCATAACCGTATCATTAACCAAGCATGCGCGTTGCCCATAAAAGCCACATTTATTCCAACACAAATATCGAGGAGTCGTTAGAAGACCAATCACTCCTTTAAATGACATTGTCGCACGACAAATGGCAAAACTCATAGATTGTTATCTACTCAAGAACATTAATGCGTTCTCTCAGGAGGACAGAGTCGTGCGACACTATGGAACCAGCATTAGAGTTCACACATACATATTCATGTCTACATGTCGTACGACGCAAACTGTAGTAGCCAAAATATGTCTGGCCCAAAGTGTGTCCCAAAGACAAAGCCCAAGAGCCAAAAGTGGGACTACATCTTCATGTAGTACGGCGATGGACCAGTACGAAGACCTTAGTGTCGCACGACATACACTCGACATGAAGCATTCTCATGTTGTAACACCCCCTGACCCAAATCCACTCGGACCGAATCAGGGAGCGCTACTATGTACTAAAAACTAACTTTTACTGTAAATAAACATATTGTATATTTATATGAAAAACATTTAAAAATGGTCCAAAGAATTTACGAAAATATTGCCAGAATTTCCTCTGTTTTTCTGACTTTCCAAAACCTGTTTACAAAATAAAATTTATAAACTTCCAAATTCTCAAATCAATTTTTGCGCACCCTTCCAATTATAGTGCGACTTACCAACCAATTTATCACAATATAATTTATAAAGATTAACATAACATAAACACATCATAAAATATTTACATAGCGGAAGCTCGTTAAATATTTACAAACAGTTTCTGTATATGCATACGGTATCAAAATATATAACTTAATACAAACAAACTACCAAAATATATGCAGGAAAGATGTGATCCTGACTCTGGTTCTGCAAACTCTACTCTTCTTTATCTTTTTCGCCCTTGGAACCTTTGTTACCTGCGTGCGAGAAAACTCAACACGCTACGTATATTGCTTAATGGATGTACACAAAATCGTATATACAAATATTTGAAATCAATTAAAACTATAAATAACAAATATATAAACAATATATGGGGCTCATATCAAATCAAATATCCACAATCAATTAATACTCATCTCAAATCAAACATATCCAAATACAATTAACAGACATATTTTCTTAATTTCTCAAACGTTTTCAGATAACAAATTATTTTTCAGATTGGGCTCCTAACATACAAACATAAGTTATCGGACTGGATTACGGGTTGTTCGGTATTGGACGCAAACGGGGTCACTCACCGAACATCAGATCAGAATGGAACACCAACGGAATTACCCGCTGTAAATGTCCCATGACAAATTTCAGAACCCTAGGACCGGCACTTGGGGCCTGTACTATCCAAAGGGTGGTATAATCGGCACAGTACTGTTCAGACAGAAACTCAATTGACATGTCAACCTCCTATATCCATATCTATGTTCATACACATCAGAGCCAAAATATTTTCTCCAATCCAATGTCAACATATTTTATTTCTTTCCGAATAATCGAATTCAATTGCATTCCATATCAATATATTTATATGTTTGCAAATTCAAATTTCATCAAATATAATATAACGGAAATATACGAATATATTTATAAATCAATAATCATATTAAATCAATTCAAAATAGACTCAAACGTATTTCATAATTCCGTTTCGAATCAAATTGCCCCAAAATCATTTTCCGATACATTTCACAATATAATATAATTTAAGTCACGTTCAACAATCTATTTTCATAACAATATATTTTCATAACACGATTCGAACCAAATCGTATTCAAATCATTCTGAAATCCGTTTCAAACTATCCATTCTACTCAATGGAATTCAAATACTTCACAAACTATAAAATTCGATAATTTCGAAAATTTCTGGAAAACTGAAAAAATTTGAAAACTCGTATATATCGAACCTGAACTATATTTGATAATCAATATAATTCAAATCACGCAAATTTAATCAATTTCAATCAATCCGAAATATTCCGAAAATTTCTGAAAAATTGAAAAAATTCCAAAACTCGTATATAGCAAATCTAAACTATAATCTATAATCCATATAATTCAAATAACTCAGAAACGCTAAAATTGGACAATTCCAAAAATTTCTAGAAACCTGGAAATTCGAAAAATACGTGTACACCAAACCTGAAAACTTCCTCCTTCTCCTTTCCTTCTTCTCTTTCTCTTTTCTTCTTCTTCTTCTTCTTTTCTCCTCCTTCTTCTTCTTCTTTTTCTTCTTTCTCTCTCCTCTCCTCTCTTTTCTCTCTCTCTCTCTCTCGTTCTAGTTCTGTTTCTGTAAGGTTTGCTGAATGGTTTTGAGAGTGTTTGCTCTCTTTGATCCCTTTAAACGCACCGCTCCACCACTTTATTTTTTTACAATTTTTGAGTCATCGCGACCTGTACCGCGAGCGGTGGTCGCGCCGCTTTGGTCGCGTTGCTCACTGGTCGAAATTTGCCACTTTCATCGCGAGCTGGTCATCGTGATCTGTGGTCGCGATGACTGGTCGCGATACTCACTGCCCAAATCATCCTTTTCATCGTGAGCTGCTCATCGCGATCTCAGGTCGCGATGCCTACTGTCCAGATTTTCACCCTTTTTCTTCGTGCATTATTTTCGACCGTTCAAATTGGTCCATTATGAAACCTAAAAATATACATACATTTAATTACAATTTTCACCCCTCAATTCATAAAAATCATATTCACATATTCAAAATGAATTCAATCATTCTTGTCATTTGTATTCGAAATTAGGGATGTTACACATGTAGTACGACGATGGACCAGTACGAAGACCTTAGTGTCGCACGACATACACTCTACATGAAGCATTCTCATGTAGTACGATGTGCGCTGCATGTCTCGCGCATCCAAGTAGCATCAAGGGTGTAACACCCCCTGACCCGACCCGACTGGATCGACCCAAGGAGCGCTACCGGGTTTTCAAAACTTTACTTAATTCACTTTATAAAATTTCAAATAGTGAAAATCATATAACTTATATGTTTCTAGTGAGCCCATCAAATTGTATTTTCAAAAATTTCGGCAGAGTTTCCTCTATTTTTCGGATTTTTCAAAACTCGTTTTCAATAAAACAAATATAATACAATGTAATTCCCACACTTCTATATTCACATTTTCAAATCAATGCGCACTCTACCGTTTAGTGCGACTTTCAAACGGTTTCAAATAAAACATATAAAATTAATAGTACAAACATTTGAAAAGAATATAAATCATAAAGCAATTACTACAAAACATATATACACATGTCGAATTTCAAATTTCTGTATATGCATGCTTCACTAAATACAATATACAATGTCAATTCAATGGTAACTACTCAAAAGAAACTGTGACTCTGGACCTTCAATCTGCTGTTACTTCTTCTCTATTCTTTGTTTCTCCCTGTATCTCTGATACCTGCGCGTGATAAAATCAACGCGCTAAGCAATAATGCCTAGTAGGTGTACACTAAACTCAAGTATCAAAATCAATAATCATTTCATAATAAAAATATTCTAATATGATCGTATAAAAACATTTCAATCTTCAACTTTCTCACTGAAAGAAATCATATAAAAACAGTTTAATAAAAGCATCTAAATTAAATCAGTAAAGCATTCAACATTTAGTTTTCAATTCTTTTATAATCATTATATTCATTCTGTAACATTTTATTCATACAAACATTTTGTTCACTTTCATTCTCCATCTGACCATACACTCATCATATATTTATATATCTGTAAAATCGATGTAACGTTCACCTCCGGGATTCGCCTAAACTGGACTAAGCCAGGTTTGCCCCGCGAGATGTCACAATCATCAATATCGTTGCAATAGTTATCTCCGGGATTCGCCTAAACTGGACTATGCCAGGTTTGCCCCGCGAGATGCAGCAGTCATTACTATCAGTACAATGGCTATCTCCGGGATTCGCCTAAACTGGACCTTGCCAGGTTTGCCCCGCGAGATGCAACAGTCATGCATATTAGTGTAATATCCATCTCCGGGATTCGCCTAAACTGGACTCAACCAGGTTTGCCCCGCGAGATGTCACAATCATCAATATCGTTGCAATAGTTATCTCCGGGATTTGCCGAAACTGGACTCAACCAGGTTTGCCTCGCGAGATGCAACAATCCGGGCTCGTTATATTCTTTTTCACATTAATCAACAATAATTCACGAATCAACATGAAATTCAAGCATCAAAATTTGCAAACAATAGTCGGAATACATAATTAAGAAATTTCCTATCAAATCCTTCCGTTTCTTTCGAAATCAACAATTATTACTCTCAAATCTTAATTTAATACAACAAATACAATTTCAGACAATATTCGTAAAACATATGTATTTGTTTTCTTGAAAATTATACAATTTGTTTCATACGATATTCGGTATTAATTCATTTCAATGTAATCAAAATACGATTGACTCAAAATATTCGAATCAATAAACGTATACACATATAGTTATCAAATATTCAAAACAAATCTCAGAGTCAACTCACAAACACAAAATAAAATCACAAAGGTTTCGAAAAGGAGTATACACCTACCTGGATTTCATTTTTACGCCTTTTTCTTTCTGGATTTTCTTTTTCCTTTCTCTTTCCTTTTTCTCTTTTCTTTTCCTTTCTTCTTTTCTTCTTCTTTATCTTTTCTTTTTCTCTTCCTCTTCTTCTTCTTCTTCTTCTTCTTCTTCTTCTTCTCTCTCTTCTTCTTCTTCTTCTCTTCTTCTTCTTTTTCTTTTCTTTCTTTCTCGGTCTCTCTCGGTCTCTCTTATCTCTATTTTCTTCTTTTCTGTTTTCTTAGGGTTTTCTGCGACGAATTATTTTTTTATAATTTTTCGGTCGTCGCGACTGTCGTTGCGACCTGTGGTCGCGTTGCTCTCTGGAGCAACTCCACCGCCTTCATCGCAATCACCCATCGCGATACCCTGGTCGCGATGGTGGTCGCGATGCTCACTGCCAGGATTTTCACTTTTTCATCGCGAGCCAGTCATCGCGATCTGTGGTCGCGGTGACCAGGTCGCGATGCTCACTGTCCAAAAATGCCGTTGTTCGCCGTGAGCAGCTCATCGCGACCTATGGTCGCGGTACACACTGTCCCAATTTTTTTTTTCACTCCTTTTTCTTCGTGCATCAATTCTGGACCATTCCATCAGGTCCACCTGGAAACCATAAAAATAAACATACTTTTAATTACGTTTTATATCCCTCTACTCACAAATATTTTATCCACATATTCAAAATAAATTACGCGAAATTTGGGATGTTACAAAGGGAGATAACTCAGTGTCCACGCTTGGAAGAGCTCCTATGCAGCACGACATACCCTTCTCATGTTGACATCCAATCAGCACATCATACGACACGCAATCATGGTTGTCCGAATTGACAAACCTACATGTCGTACGACATAGAATCTCTGTCGTTCCGAGGGAGACCAAATCATGATCTACTTTAAAGTAGGTCCTACAAAACCATAATGACACTTGATAACAGCCCGATCAAAAGAAGCATCCAGATGCTTTCTTGGTGGAAGACAGCAAAGTGAGAATGATGAAATCCCTCAAAAGGTAGAAGCATCAGTCCCCTATAAAAAGAAGGATAATCCCTCATAGGAAGGGGACCGGGAAACTGAGATCCAAAAGGCTACCAATACTAAAAACACACCCTCCGGCCATTGTTCATCTTCTCCGATTACCCTCCGACCTCACACCTCCTTTGATCGAGGAGGCCTCGATCACAAACAATACAGGAAGCATCCTTTATTCATCATTATTTACAAGCATACATATTTATTAGCACTTGCTAACTTGACCGTCGGAGCGACTTTGGCCGGCACCACCCCGGCGTCCCAGACGTCCTACGGGTCACGTGCGTTCTGTCTTTGCAGGTTGTAGTGCCCCGTGTCCCCGAGCGATTTTTGAGGACTACAATGGACGGTGGAGTTTTTCATTTAATATTTTTTTAAAATTTTAAATTTAATTAATTTTTTAATTAGGCATATGTTAAAAGATAAAAATACTCCTAGAACAGTTAAGTTTGACTAACGGTTGACTAGCAGAAGGACCAAATTGATACATTTTCAGAAAGTTAGGGTCCAATAATACCAATAAACGAAACTGGTTTAAAAAAGTGATAATTATCCAAACGTTAGGGTCAAAATGAAAATCTCCCAAATAAAATTTGATTTCGGCAGACCCATTTAAAATTGGGCCCAATAACCCGAATCCAGTCCAAAGTTTAAAACGTCTCATCACAAACGTTCACGGCTCACAGCACCACTCACCACTGCTGCACTGCCGAAAAAATGTCGACCCTAATCCGTAGAACCGCACCGTTTCTCCGTCTCAAATCATGCTATTCGGATCTTTACTCGACCCGCCTTCTCCACAGTCGGAGCAAAGGTCAACGAAACGGAACGCCCACTGGTCTCTACGGCTTCGAGCACTTGAAAACCGCCAAAGGCTTTCAACGGTTCGTCGATGATGCCATTGAAAGGTAAAATAAAACAAATATTTTGAGAAAACAACAAAAATATTTACGTATGTTATTGAAAAATTCAGGTTTTAAAGTTAGCTGAAATTTATATTTTTGATGCAGTCAAGCAAATGAGAACATTAAATTCTGAATTTTGTATCTTCTCACATACTGTTTGGAAGTTGAGAAAATAATTAAATTAAATTCCAGCTGGAACTATGATATTTATTATTTTTGAACTGTTGTTTGGTTGATGATATTTATTATTTTTGAAGTGTTGTTTGGTTCTGAGAATATAAAATGCAAGAGAAAAAAAAATGGAGACTTTGACCATTTGATTGCTACATTGTTTTTCTTTATTGAGTTTTTTTTTTTAATAATTCTTAATTATCGGAAAGAAAAAAAATTGAAAATAAAAAATTAATTAAGAAAGTTGATGGTTCATTTAGTTAGGCATTTCCAGGAAATTTTCCTGCTAGTTGATTTGCACACTGTTTATTGCTGTTTCTACGTTCAATTTTTTGTTATTAATGTTTTCAATTCAATTTATATTGTTAGGTCCGCGGAACTTGTTAATTTTATATCCGAGATGCCGTCATCTGCTCAAGTTATCCGAGCAATGGATGAAATTTCTAATACAGTAGGTTCATTTTTTCCGGTATTATAAAATTCATTCTTTAGAGAGTCTATTGTAATTGCACTGTCTTATTTTTCAGGTCTGTTGTGTTGTTGATTCTGCGGAACTTTGTAGACAAACTCATCCTGACAGGTTGTTCTTCTCCAAGTTTTGTGGATTTTTCCCCCTAATTAGTGCGATAAGATTTTTAGAACTAATGTGCATTATTCTTGTTGATATTTACTATAAATTTCTGTGTATTTTAATTTTTATCAGAGAATTTGTTGAGGAGGCTAACAAGGCGTCAATGAGAATCAATGAATATCTACATGTGAGGTGACCGCTAATCCATTTGGCTTTCAAATTTCTTGCTCGGTGCATGCTTTCGTTTCTTCCTTTTTGTAGTGAAATTATTTTAGTATTGTGTAGTCTACAAGCATATATTCCTATGAGCACAAGTTTGCAACTACCGAAAAGCCTTTAATACTATTTCAGCCATCATTACTTATTTAAAATATCCTCTTCAGTTTTTAAAGGATTGAACCTAAGGCTTTAACATGTCTGAAATAATCAGTCTCATTGACACCTGTCTGAAATAACAGAGTTGTTCTACTATAAATTGATGAGCCGTTTCAATTAATCTCATAAGTATGTTTCTTGTTGGCATGCAGTACCTCAACACAAATCATATCTTGTATGATGCAGTAAAAAAAGCAGAACAAGATAGTCATTTGCTTTCCAAGGAAGCTCATAGGGCTGCCAGTCAGCTGCGAGTTGACTTTGAGAAGGGTGGCATTCATCTTTGCCCTCGTATGTGTTTTCATAATTCACTTTCAGTTCTGTCACTGCACAATTCTCTGCTTTTAGAAAATAAAAATCACACTTTGTTTTGCAGAGAAACTAGATCGAGTGAATCAGCTAAATGTAGATATTTTTCATCTGTGCAGGGAGTAAGTATAATATCCTTTCCAGTAATGCCCTGCTTCTGTCTTCAGTGACATATTTAATATGATTGATAAACTATTTTTGATATTTTAGTTAAATGAGTCATAGTGTACATATTTGATATGAATCAGGTTTAGTCAAAATATTATCAGTGACCCAGGCCATGTGGATATATTTCCAGCCTCACGCATCCCAAAACATTTACACCATCTCCTTAAGCCTATTTATCAAATAACATCTGGAACATCAAGTGAGCCATTGAGATCATGGGATAACAGAAAAGAAAAAGGATTTCGGATATCAACTGAACCACGCACTCTACATTCTATTCTGCAATGGACATCAGATGATGAGGTATCCTTTGTATTTTGTTTGCAAATATCTGGGTTTTTTTTTCCCTTTTTTGATGCATTCAAGTGAATTTGACTGTACAGTAACACTAAGTTAATTGAGCAAAAAGTTTATCCTGCCTGCTAGAAGCGACCACTAGCTTGATAATTTGAAATTTTCTTTTATTGATATTCTCAAAAGACTGTTTAGGAAAAGAAGAGCACTGACACATTTTGATTGCCCCCATTAAAATAGTTCTTCTGGCAGTCATCTAAACTTCACTATGCTTTCTTTTCCCCCCTTTCTTTTTATCCTTTTTTCTTTCAGGTTAGGAAGATGGCATATGTTAAAGGAAGTTCTGTTCCACATGCAAACCACGAAGTTCTTGATAAGTTAATAGCAGCTCACCATGAGCTTTCCCAGGTTGTTTATTATCGTATACAGCATCTGGAAAATATATATAATGCTATAAGGCACTTTAAAAAAATAACCTGTTGATCTTGTATTAGTGAATATGTTTTTATACACTTTCCATACTGAATGTATATCTTGTAACCTCTAGATTGAAGGCTTTAATTTTACCACATTGGAGAATCCTCTCTAAGTTCCTGCAAAGTTCGTTTGCTATGTTTGAACACCTGTGGACATCATGTCATCAGTAGCCATAAATTGACCTTGCAATTAACTGTCTGCTGTTTGAGATTCAATGAGAAATGATTTTTATAGGAAGAGATATTTGTAGCCAAGCTAGAATATGGGCTGGGAATTTCTTTTTAGTGGCTGTCAGATGATAATCTTAAGAAATATGTGTTATTAAGTTTCATCGTTTTATGGGTTTCTGATGTGAATCTGATTAGTAAAGCTGTAATTTTCTTAATGAATATATTTCCTTCATTACTAGCCTGATTTATACTTGAGAATTATCATTTCAAGTGTCAATCCTCCTATTTAATAGAATGGGCACATGCATCATTGGGCATTTCTGAGGTTCCTTTTTGCAACTGAGCTATTATGGAAGATTGTGAATTTAAATGAATATCAAATTTGAAACTATATGCCAGCGCATGACTAAACATGAGCTTGCCATTCCTGCTCTGATTGGCGGTTTAACAGAATATGCTTTCTGATAGTGAAATGTCAGATAGTAAGTGGTATGTTGGTGAGAGAGAAAGAAAGAGTATGGTGACTATGGACAAATTTGAGGAGTTCTTTGAGTATTTTAATTTTTACCAATGAAGAAAGAGAGTATAGTGAATGGACTAATCTGTGGATATCTTTAATAGTTTTGCCGATGAATTTCCAAATTCAAATGGTGTGAATAAATCAATCTTCTATTAGTAATCTATAAGAATATATCCTTAAGGGCGCAGGAACTTAATCAAAATGATTCATGCTTGTTTGAGTTTGGCATGATTATTGCAGTGATATGTACAAGCAATTAGCCACCCAAAGAAGGACATTCGGTTTTTATGCTAATATAACATTTTATGCCTTTTTAGAGAGCATTCATTGCATAATTTTTTATATGGTAGCATCTGAAGCTTTTTATTTTATGTTACAAATATATGCCAATTTTTATTTTCTTTTACCAAGGAATGCAGATAATGGAGTGTAGATCTTATTCTGATTTTATGGTGAAGCCAAATATGGCTTCATCGCCAGATGTTGTGATGTCCTTTTTGCTTGAGATGAGTAAGATGATCAAGCCAAAGGCTGATGAGGTATTATATTCTTTTTCAAACATATTTGTGGGTGTGAAGTGTTTCCACTATTGCATTTTCAGTTAAGATTATGTGGCAGTTTGTGTATTTTATGGGTTTCATTGCTTTTAGGAGTTTAAGGCAATTTGGGACTTCAAGAGGAAAAAATGTGGTCAAAGATGTGTAGATTTAGAACCATGGGATGAGGCATACTACACAGCAATGATGAAGTCTTCTGCTTATAATTTGGACTCTTCAGTAAGTTATGATTTTGCTCATTCTGCGTGTTCAATGTAACCAGCAGAGTTCTATTTGGTTGGTGACTTAATTTTCAAAATCAGATTTTGTTCATGTTTCTCTGCAATTATGTTATGGAGCGAGGTATATTGTCTTTGATGAGATGTGCAATTATTTCTTTGGCAGGATGTGGCATCATATTTTCCTCTGCCACAATGTATTGAGGGTTTAAAGGTGCTGGTGGAGTCTTTATTTGGTGCAACATTTCATAGTGTACCCCTGGACCCAGGCGAATCATGGCACCCAGATGTGCTTAAAATGTCTCTTCATCATCCTAAAGAGGTACATGCATGGACGTTGACACAAATCTTATCATTTTGATATTAGTATACTTGTACACAATGTTGTTTATGTATCCTGAGTTTTGATGTTGAGTAAAATTTGATAAGTTTGGTTTTACCGTCGTTTCACTGAAACTGGATGTATCATAGAATTGCTCAATGACTCAATGACTGGAATCACCAATGGAGGAGTGGGATGGAATTTGTTTATCTTAGGTTCAACCTCACCATACCAATCAGAAAATGAGAGGAACACACACATATACTCTTGTTTAAATTTTTAATACGCATTGTTTCCTCCCCTCAATTTAAAAACCTTCAGAATCTCACTTTGACTGCTATTATCACAAGTTGAATGAATTTTGTTTTACCATTCACTATTTTTCTTGTCCAATTATATTTTGACTTCATTTTGCTACTCTTTTGTGTTTGCTCCAACCTCTATTGAAGCATTATACCTTTGTTTCAGGGTGACATGGGGTATCTGTACCTTGATTTGTACTCAAGGGCAGGCAAGTATCCAGGTTGTGCTAATTTCGCAATTAAAGGGGGGCGCCGGATATCTGAATCAGAATACCAGCTTCCTGTATGTTCCTAGATTCTAGAAATATTCTCAGCTTTCATAGTTCTTCCAACTGTCATGCAAGCTGGTGTTTGATGAGTTTAACTATGTTTTGGACCTTTGGTGGAGAATCAATAAAGCGAATAAGAACTTAACAGAAAGGGAGAAATTTAGAAGAAATGGGAGAGGAAAATAATGCCTAATTCTTATTCATTAAAGTCTGAGAAACAAAAAAACCCTAGGCCTATTTATAGTGGCCAAAAGAAAACCAAAATAGAAAATAATCTACCTTCTCAAAACTGAAACGATCCTAATCAAATAACAATGGAAAACAAAGATGCAAATCAAAATAAAATCAAAGATCCTAATCAAAATAAAATTAAAATTCTAATCTAAGTCAAATCAATCAAATCTTCTTCCTATGCCTGACATGTGTATCTCCTTAGGATGTTCTACATCATTTTCTTTTGGAATTTAAAAGATCTAGTGATCAAATTCTATGCCTTGAGCTTTACTATCTTCTGCAGTAGCATTGGAGTCCTTTAGATTAGTAGAAAGCCTAACTGCTTTTAGGGCATTTGCTGGATAGGCATGCCTAATTTTGAGTTCCTAAGCTCCCAAGCTAGACTTAATATTCAGTTCACATTATGTCATTAGACTGAGTACTGTATAACTAAAACATACGCATTTTTTTATTTTATTCTTTTTGGTACTTGATTTGGTCACGTGGCATTTTATTAAATGGGTAAATTTATAGTAACTATCAATGAAGTTGTACTGCTTTGTTTGTTTAATTAAGTTATACTGCTTTGTTTGTTTGATTAAGAAAAAAGCATGAAAATTGTTATTTCTTAACATTTTTCATGACAGACAAGATCATTTTGTTGATATTTTTATAGCTTCTTTCAAGGGAAATGAATAAATAAGGCCATTAACCTTTTGTTGTCCACCAAAAGAAGGTTCAGGAGCCTGACCTGGGTATGGTTCCAACATTAGCATTTTTGGCATGAGATAGTCATAGGTCATGAATTTGTTAACTTGTGTTACATAGCCCAAGTTTAGTGCCCTTGCGCCCAAGCCATTTATGAGGCAAATATGTACTTTTGGAAATTCATTTTGAATAAATACCAATGCATTGATATCCTTAAAGTTGTTAATTGGCTATAAAATATAGTTACTGGCTGATTTTGCCTGTGTTTGGTAATACTGCAGGTTGTGGCCCTTGTTTGCAACTTTGCTGGCTCACATGATTCTTCGACTGTAAGGCTTAATCATGGTGAAGTAGAAACATTATTTCATGAGTTCGGACATGCTTTACATTCCTTGCTCTCAAGAACGGTATTCTATTGTATCTCATATCCCCATGGTACATAGACCTTGTTCCTTCATGGTAAATTTATGTGAACTATTTTGTAGGATTACCAACACTTTTCAGGCACCAGGGTGGTTCTTGATTTTGCTGAGATGCCTTCAAACCTCTTTGAGTGAGTATAATGCTGCAATTCTGAAACTATTATCTTTCGTAAAAACTTTTTTTTTTTTATTAATTAGTTTTCACGAAAAAGAAGAAGAAGAAGGAATATATATATGTAGTGAATTTATTTAATCGTTTGGGGTTAAAATATTGAGGTCCATCACAATATTATTTTAATAGATTGGTTTTGATTTTCAGTAAACATGTCTGCCAATCCACGAAAAATAAAGAGTTAAAATAAATACTGAACTGGAAATTCATGATGCTTTTCAGCTTTTCCACTATTTTATCATATATTTTACAACAAGATAAAGTATATTAAGAAAAAATGGTGCTGCAGTCTTAGTATGAAGGAACCCGAATGCATATCACAGCTGACAAGGTATACAGTTTAGAAGTTGAAATGGAAAAGGAAAAAAAAAAAAATCCATGAGCAAAGTAAACAAGCTTGTGAGAGGTCGGACTTGATCTCTCACCTTGATGCCATCAAAGTATATCTTTTCTTTTTTCACATCCAAAAACTCTTTTGGATTGCAAAAATGCTATTTCCCTACCCAGCTGTTTCCTCTTGTCATTAAATCTCCCATGCCAACTCCATAATATATCACCAATACAAACAAACAGTGGTTCACAAATTTCCCATCTGTGCTGCATTCATTGTGCCCGATTCTTAATGACCTTACCTCTTACAAACAAATTGTCACTAGAGTAAGGATTTCACGGTGCAGTCAACTGGATAAATTATGCTAGCCAAGATGCACCTTGTAGACCTAGCTCCCCTGCTAGAGAATGAAAATATTGGAGTCAAAAGCTTAGATGGATTAGTTCAGCTAGCCATGTGGAAAGATTTAACTCGACAGTTAAACTCTCACCACATGAGTATTAATCTTTACATCTTCTAGATTCAGCTTTCATTATCATGTTATCATTAATACCTTCCTATCAGTAGCTTCATCATGCCTTTTTTTTCTGTATTACCTCCTTAATGATAATATTGTTTTTCATGGAACAAGCGGAGGTACATGAATGTGCTGATTTAATTAGCAAATTTTGTATAAAAAATTGGTGTGAATCTTTTCTGACTTATCTTTCTTTGGCAACTTCATTGACGATCTCTAATTTAATTGACTAAAATATTAATTCTTACCTACAGAGTACAACTCATAACATTTATATTTGATACCCAACTTCTTCTTAATGTATGTTCTTCCATGTATGTCAACCAGAAGTGAAGATAAATTCTGTGCTTTAATGTCATCTTGACACTGATTGGTGGTATCTCTAGGTACTATGCATGGGATTATCGAGTCTTGAGGAGATTTGCTAAACACTATTTAACTGGTGAAGTAATACCTGAAAAGTTGGTAGAGTCATTGCAAGGTGCCAGAGATATGTTTGCAGCTACTGAATTGCAACGTCAGGTTTATTGTTGAAGGCCAAAATTGAATTAAAAATGACTCCTACATTTTCTATACAGGGTAGATAGAAGTATTTACCAATGTTTGGTTGCTTGTTTGGCTCTCATCAGATTTTTTATGCTTTGGTTGACCAAACGCTCTTCGGGGAACAGCCAGACCCACCCAGAGATACAAGCTCTATTGTTGCAGATATGAAAAATCAATATACCAGCTGGAAGCATGTTGAGGGTACACATTGGCAGATACGATTTAGTCACCTCATTAATTATGGTGCAGGTATGTTTCAATTTTGTATCAGTATTGCTTAAGTTTCCATTTAGGTTGATTCACTTCAGTCTCAAACAAAAAATCGAAAGCATGTATTGCAGACCTAGGACATGGAGTAAACATTTTCCTTTGTTATGATTGTTCCTTAATTTGTGTAGGCTATTATAGCTACTTGTACGCGAAATGTTTTGCTGCAACCATTTGGCAGAAGCTATGCCAGGAGGATCCACTATCATTAACCACAGGAACTGCTCTTAGGACAAAATTATTGCAGCATGGTGGAGCTAAAGATCCTGCTGACATGTTGAATGATCTAGTAGGAAACGGAATTCTAAGGCATTGCAGCACTGGGATAGTTCCTGACATTACAAGTTTTTCAGATGAAATGAAGCTAGTAGAAGACAAGCAGAAACAGCTTGCCCTGTAGCTGAATCGGAGAAACAAAAATATCAAATTAAAGGCAAAAAGGGATATGAGAAAATTAAGAGAGGTGAAAGAGGAGAGGTTACATGGCACTGCAGTAAGTGGAGAACCCCCTTGGAAGCGGATGGCCCCAAAAAAAATTTGCTAGGAGTTGTCATGGTAACGTGAAGTTCTATACATTCCTGAAAAACGGAAGATCTGATTGAACTCTCTAATTTTTGGGAATTCCACATGCTGAATATGAGCAGAAGACTGCATTTGTAAGTGATTGTAATTTGTATCATTATATTTATTTATTTTTTTGGCAAGAAGAGAAGCAGCTAGGACTCTGATATTGATATTTCGGAAAAGTCAATCTTTGGCTTGGTTTATTTGACAACTGCAATGTAACATTTGAGAATAATATGTGTACTTGAACTAGGAAAGTTGTTAATTTGCTAGAAGAATATAAGGAAAGAAAAATACTCTCCTTTATTTCTTCTTTCTCAGTTCTCATAGTATCAGGCACCAGCTATATCATGTTACAGTAAGTCTGCAGTGATCTTTGATTTACTGGCATTGTGTTTATATGGCGATACTGATTATTTTACAATTTACAACAAATTTTCAAACACATCCAAACTCGATCATTTGAACTTACCAAATGCAAATTATTGAGATTCAAAATCAGTTTCGAACCTAAATAACATGGAGTTTCTCTGATGACCGTCCGCTCAGGACGAGACTTGCAAAGTGCTGGTTAAAGACTAACACAATATCAGTGCACCCTAAAGAATTGTTTAGATAATATTGCTGTTTCAAAAGTACACAATAGGTACATTCGTATACATTCTAACATAACAAAAAAAAAATTTCTATTTCATTTTTTTTTTATTTCTATTTTCTCAATCTCCTGAAAATGTATAAACATTTTAACTTGGGCTACCTACCAGCCAATAAAATAACCAACTACAAAAAGCTCTCAGCTAGTAATTTACTTTCAACGGTTGCTATCCATTTTTGGATGATAGAATTCACTTCTTCTGGCCTCTCATCGTGAGGGCAATGTCCTGAAATAAAACAAATGGGGAACAAATACAAATTAGAAGCACAATTTTCATGTTTGGGCAGGCAACAAACAACTTCTGAGAATACTTTAGTAGAATTACCAGCATCCAGTTCCTTGATTACAACCCCAGCACAATGCTCTTTAAGCATAGCCAGTTTGGACTTGGAGTCAGATATTGGATCTTTCATTCCCTAATAGCAAATAAATCGACAAATATTTAAACTTATTACAAGAAATTGTAACAGGCAGTCTAGCCATCAGTAACATGAGCATGCACGTCATATAGGTTGTGAATTGGTGATCTTGATATTTTGGCAGGACAAGAACTTACCTGTATAATTAGAACCTTTTCTTCGAATCCTTCCAATAGATAATTGAGAGGAATTGAGAGATTGAAGCTGAAAATACTTTCGAGCACCACTAGCACACCAGGATCATGGGACTTACTATATGTTAAGGTGATATTTGTCCTAAGCAAGATGACACTCAGATGTTAGAACTGATGCTATATATATATATATATATCTATACACATACATATATAAAATAATATGGTACATTCTATAGTGCATTAGTGCATCCCTGCACCATTTAAATTTTGCGTTATTTTAGGCATGGTTATATGCAACGCACATAACTTAAGGCAAGTGAGCTGCATGTGACCCCGCCAAAACGAACACAAAATTTTAATGGTGTTGGTACACTAAAGGCGACCACCGACCCCTATATATAAGTTGATTATGAGGATACAGCTCTAAGCATTTCACCGATAAGCCAATTGTCAGCTCGTTCAGTTCTCTGCAAAGGAAAAGGGAGCAGAATTGGTAACCATACAATTTATGGATGCAACACAAAAAACTCGCAAGCGGCAATAAAAGAACACTTACAGTTGGGTAGCATTGTTTCACTATGTTTTTAAGATTTGATCTCAGGTAGAACAAAAGTAGTCGAGCACCTAGCCATGCAACCCCTGAAGTCTGTCTCTCCTGAAACATTGTAAAATACTTAAAATAATGAATTCTGGAGATCAAAAATATTAACAATTTACTGCTAGTAGATACTCCAGACTCCTTTACTAGTGAAGCAATGATTACACGGGAAATTTGCCACCGCTCATAAGTATAGAGCAGAAGATATAAAGAATTGGTGATCTGAGACCATAGATCTTTAGGGAGAAACCTTCTCAATAACAGGCCAATTATGCACATCCCTCCATTTTATATTTGTATACTGTTATACAAGACTCCATACAGTAACATAATATGATATTGTGCATCATAATATGAAGCCCAATTTTCTATCAAATAAGAAACTGACACCAAAAAACAAAGAAATGAATTATAATCTTTGATTCTTTTAGAATCCTCCACAATAACAGAATAGCCATAACACAAACGATCACCTTGTAAGGTTTAATTCTGAATCATGTCCAATTCTTAGTTTACAATAATTTCAGAGCAAGACTGAACAACTTTCCAAAATTTAAATCTTTGCTTGCAATCATAAATGTTGTCAAAAATAAAAAATGCACTGACTTACCAGCAAAATCTAGTGGACCAGCTTGGTCATTTCTGGACAGAAACAAACAGATATATGGAGATGGGTTGACATGACTTAAGATTAAGGAGTTTACAAAGTATAAATTCAGAGTTCAGACTTACATTTGAGAATGGCATGAAAGAATATTCAGGAATTACGTTTCCAGCACTGTTGATGAGCATAAGAGACTTGATCAAACCAGGCCAAAGACTAGCAACAATAGAAACAAAATAGCCTGGAGATAGTAAATGGTAATAATTAGGGAACCAGCTGAAAGCAGTCAAGCAAACAAGTTTCCTGCAACTTACATATGCATGTGGGAACTTAGAACATACCACCAATTGAATTCCCTGCAAGATGCACTGGTTCACCCACAACTTCAACGATGAAATCTCTAAGCAGCTGAGCCCACATTAGTTCAGTGTACACAATATTTGGCTTTTCTGATTTGCCAAATCCCAAAATAGTGATGGCCCAAACACGGTTTCCACCATTGGCTATGGCAGATATGTTGTCCCGGTAGTGCTCGAAGAATGCACCAAAACCATGCACAAGCAAAATGGCAGGACCTTCATGACCAGCAACTGTATACTGAAAAAGAAATAGGTTCTTGAAAAATGCAGAAAACAATTTAACCTTGTTTGAATATTTCTCCGAAATAAAGGCTAACATATCTCCTATACAAACAACTAATTGCTAAATGTCTGCATAAGTTTGCAACAGTAACCTGTATTAAATAGTCATTCCATCGCCATATTTGTGTCGAATACATTCTTCCGTCATTTGTTAAACTTCTTAGTGCCATTAGCCAGTACCACTGCCATAAAAAGAAACCGAAATGCCTCAAATGATTTGTATAAACATCATTGCCTATAAAAACTTGAAGAAGGAAAAAAGGGAGATAAAGAGGGGGCAAAAAAAAAAAACCACCCTCTCAAAGTTAGAAGGATCACACCAATAAAGCATAATCACCAAGTACTGCTACATATGTGCCATGGATATGAAATGACCATTTGTAAGAACTACAATACCTCCATTGAGCATACAGCAGCAGCTGCTGCAGCAACGGTGGTAGCTGAATATCCAAAGGGTGATAAAAATCCAGCATTTCGCTCTTTTTCATACTTGATAGCTTCGTAATGCACTCTCCTTCTAGATATGATGCCAAGACAAAGGGCTGGGCCAAAGAGTGCAAAAAATGAAGCTCCATCTCGACTTTCAGCATTACGTAGTTTTTCATGTACTCTGCCACAAATCACACCAAAAATACTTTTCTTATAACATAGAATTAAATTCAAGCATAACTTATCACTGAAATCTCATTTTTTTCCTAAATCCCAGCACAAGGAACGGAACCCCGTGATCAAACACCAAAGGAATCTAGCAAAGTTCCAACTTATAATGCTTCAGGAATGAGAAGTGAAACTGAATCATAATTATGAAGTATAAATAGTGAGGAGAGACACCAAATATTGATTCAGCAACATCTATAAGAAAAATGTTGAGCCAGTGTCCTAACCTATACATACCTTTACCACATGTAAGGGAACAAATCTTTTGCATTTCAAAATATTTTTCTGGTCTGTCAAGAAAAAGAAATATGGGAAATACACTAAGAAGAATCATATTTATTTCAAGCTCATAGGCTTTATGCATAGGGTATGACCAAGGTTAGAGAGAAAAGCACCCTATAGGTGATATTTGAAACAGGAAGAAAGGGGCACAATTTAAAAGTTGTCAACATACAAAAACATCAAGTTATCCATCTCAACTCAGCTTTCCATGCTATTATGCTGTACACCACCCACTTCGTCATATAGATGAATAAAAGCATAGGCATCAGTACCAATAAGAGATTAACAGAAATTAGTTTCTTCAACGAAGTTATGCACAACCCCAATACAGATTCTTTATTAATAACCGCAGAAAGATTCTCACAAAATCTTATGTTGAATTATAGATTATTATTATTATTATTAATATGTTATTATTATCTGTTTATTTAATAAAGAGATGAGAAGTCTATTATGACTAGAAGTCTATCATGACTATCTCATTCTCCCAAGTTAGGAGTCTTAGCTAGAGTTTGAAGTTTAGTCTAATTCCTATTATTAAGGTAGCATGTTACCTTAATCTATATATATATGTTTCACAGGTGTTTATGCGAAATAAGAGTTTTATTCTCTTTATTACAATCTTCATGGTATCAGAGCCTCCTCTGAAACCTAAACTAATTGAATGACCAAGTACGGAATGGCCACTCCTAGTACTTCCTCAACTAGTACTCCTTCAAATCCGGAACCAACTATTTCTCAAAATAATGGTGGTTCTGGTTATGGGAACAATGATAATTCCCATATTCCTCACATGCCTATCACAGCTCATAAATTAAATGGACACAACTATCTCCAGTGGTCCCAATCCGTGTCCATGTTCATTTGTGGAAAAGGACGGGACGACTACATCACCGGAATTTCAGAATCACCAGCGAAAGAGGATCCAGCCTTCAAGCAATGGAAGACCGAAAACAGCATGGTAATGTCATGGCTTATCAATTCTATGACAAATGAAATCGGTGAGAATTTGCTTCTCTATGAAACTGCTCGAGAGATTTGGAAGGCTGCCAAAGAGACATACTCCAGCAGTGATAATACTGCAGAATTGTTTGGCATCGAAAGCAATCTGTATGACTTGCGTCAAGGGGAGTTGACAGTCACACAATATTTCAATAATCTAACTCGACACTGGCAGCAGTTAGATTTATTTGAGAAATATCAGTGGAAGAATCAAGAAGACAGCAGCATGTACAAGGATATCTTGGAACAGAAAAGAATTTTCAGATTCTTGCTTGGGTTAAATCCTTATTTGGATGAAGTAAGAGGTCGAACCTTGGCAACCAAACCTCTTCCAAGTATTCGAGAAGTTTTTTCAGAAGTAAGAAGGGAGGAGAGCCGGAAGAGAATTATGTTGGGATCACCCAATACTGAAAATTCAGCTGCTGAAGGTTCTGCCCTATTTGTGAAAGGAAATCAGAATTCCTTTAATGATAACAAGTCAAGGAAGAATCGGCCATGGTGTGAACATTGTAAGAGGCTTGGACACTTGAAGGAAACCTGCTGGAAACTGTTTGGAAAGCCACTAGACTGGAAATCACGATTCAGTAAGGATAGTCGCGGAAATACAGCAACCGGCAGCGGAAATACAGCAACCGGCAGCGATAATTTCCAGAACCAGCAGGCTGACCAGAATATTTTCAGCAGAGAGCAAATGGATTTATTGCAGCGGCTATTTAATTCTCAGCAGCCAGTGATTGGCACAGGTTCGGTTGCTCAAAAAGGTACTCTTTTGACAGCTCTTAATGCTAGCAAGGGACTACCAAAACCCTGGATAGTCGACTCAGGAGCCTCGGATCATATGACAGGAGATAGGGAATTATTTTACAATTTTGTTCCCAACCATAGCAATTCTAATGTCAAGATTGCTGATGGTTCACTGTCAAAAGTTGAAGGGACAGGTTCTATAACAATATCACCAAACTTGACATTACATCATGTTTTATTGGTTCCTAGTCTTGATTGCAGTCTACTTTCAGTGAGTAAACTCACTAATGATTTGAAATGTGTTGCTAAATTTTCTGTTAATCAATGTGTGTTTCAGGACTCGGACTCGGGGAGGATGATTGGCAATGCTGATTTGCACTCAGGACTCTACCTACTTAAAGTTGAATCTGATTCTAGCAAGCAATTCTATTCTGCCAGTAAAGTTTGTATTCCTAGTTCATCTGTTAAGTTTCCTAGTTCAAATAAGGATAATGATGTTTTCTTGTGGCATTATAGATTAGGACATCCTAATTTCGTGTATCTAGAAAAATTGTTACCAAGTTTGTTTATTAATAAAAATCCTCAGTTGTTTGAGTGTGAAGTCTGTAGGTTATCTAAACAAAGTCGTCAAATTTATCCTACTCAGGGTTATAAACAAAGTCGTCCATTCTCCTTGATTCACAGTGATGTGTGGGGTCCTTCTAGGGTTCCTAATGTCACTGGAGCTAGATGGTTTGTCTCATTTATTGATGACCATACTAGGCTTACATGGGTGTTTTTAATGAAAGAAAAATCTGAAGTAAGTCAAATATTTCAAAACTTTGTTAAGATGATACAAAATCAATTTGAAACAAAAATTCAAATTTTCAGAACTGATAATGGCAAGGAATTTTTTAACAATGTTTTAAATAAGTTCTTGCTACAAGAGGGGATTGTTCATCAAAGTTCCTGTCCTGAGACACCACAACAGAATGGAGTCTTAGAGCGGAAGAATCGACATATCCTTGAAGTAGCAAGATCTCTCCTATTCACTTCTAATGTTCCTAAATTTTTTTGGGGAGAAGCTGTTCTCACAGCCACTTATTTAATTAATAGACTCCCATCAAGAGTTTTAAATTTTGATACTCCTTGTCATGTTTTGTTAAAACATTTTCCTCATACCAGACTTATTTCACATCTCCCTATTAAAGTTTTTGGTTGTACAGCTTTTGTCCAGTTAACTCAAATTCATCGTAGTAAACTTGACCCTAAGTCCATCAAATGTCTTTTTGTTGGGTACTCACCAACACAAAAAAGATACAAATGCTATTCTCCTACTACAAAAAGATTTTATTTTTCAAAAGATGTCACTTTTATGGAAACTCAATCCTTTTATGACAAAAACAAAAAGGGGGCAGAGTTTGAGTCTTGTTGTTTTTGGGAAATGGATGATAAGTTTTGCCCTTCTAGTTATTGTGATATCACTGATGATTTGTTGAAATCTCCTAGGAATTTAGAACTTCAATCTACCAAAACTCCTCAAATTTTTCCTAGGAATTCGGACATCACAACAACATCCTATCCTTTACAAACACAATCTCCTATTGTTTATACTAGACACAGGAAAACTCAAAAGCAATGTGGAGTCCCTATGCAAATCGAGCAGCACCAAGAATCTGAACCGAGCAAAACAATCCGAGAAAATTTTTTGGAAACTACCATTGATAACAGACCTGGAGACAGTGAGCTGTCCATGAACAGTGAGGAAACAAGGGGTGAAAGTGAGCTGCAGCCAGAAATGGAAGACAATAACAGTGCAGAAAAGGGAGAAAATGAACTGCAGAAAAACAGCATACTGCAGACAGAGAAGAAAGATGACAGTGAGCTGCCAATTGCAATAAGAAAAGGTCTAAGAGAGTGCCGAAATAGACCAGTTTATCCCTTGTGCAAATATATCTCCTATGA
This sequence comes from Xanthoceras sorbifolium, assembly GCA_003430845.1. NCBI lineage: Eukaryota > Viridiplantae > Streptophyta > Magnoliopsida > Sapindales > Sapindaceae > Xanthoceras > Xanthoceras sorbifolium. The sequence continues at coordinate 21,281,429 of CM010611.1, forward strand.
TGGACTTTCACCATCTTTCAAAGCTTTTTCAGCCAATATTCTGCCAGTTCAAGTTCCGAACAGCATAGAAGAGGCAATGAAAATTCCATAATGGGTGGCTGCTGTAAATGAAGAAATCAGGGCTCTTGAGAAGAACAAAACATGGGAAGTGACAGAATTACCTAAAGGGAAGCATCCGGTAGGCTGTAAATGGGTATTTACAGTCAAATATAAGGCCGATGGCAGTATTGAGAGGTTCAAGGCTAGGCTGGTAGCTAAAGGGTTCACACAGTCATATGGAATCGACTACGAGGAGACATTTGCACCAGTAGCAAAATTGAATACAATTCGTATTCTTCTTTCCATGGCAGCAAACTTAGATTGGAAAATCCATCAACTAGACGTCAAGAATGCATTCTTGAACGGCGAGTTAGAAGAAGAAGTTTACATGAATTTTCTAGCTGGTATAGCAAATTCTGCTCAGAAAAATCTGGTTTGTCGACTGAAAAAATCCCTTTATGGACTAAAACAGTCTCCTCGGACCTGGTTCGAACGATTTAGTAAGGCTGTAAAACTGAGTGGATTCATGCAATGTCAGTCAGATCATACAATGTTTGTCAAGCATTCTTCTGGAGGTAACATTACTGTTCTCATTGTTTATGTTGACGATATTATTCTAACAGGAAATTGTGATGAAGAAATACAAAAGTTGAAGTGTTTTCTAGCCAAGGAGTTTGAGATAAAAGATTTGGGAATTCTAAGATATTTTCTGGGTATGGAGATAGCCCGTTCGAAGGAAGGTATTGTGGTTTCTCAACGTAAGTATATTCTTGACTTACTAAAAGAAACTGGGATGACAGATTGTAAGCCTGCTGAAACTCCCATGGATTACATGGTAAAGTTGGGACAAATTGAAGGAAGTGCTCCGGTTGATAAAGGAAGATATCAGAGGTTAGTTGGGAAATTAATTTATTTATCCCATACAAGACCTGATATAGGTTTCCCAGTAAGCTCTGTAAGTCAGTTCATGAATAAACCTACAGAAGAACACATGGAGGCAGTGTTTCGAATTTTGAGATATCTGAAACTGACACCTGGAAAAGGGCTGTTTTTCAAGAAGAATGTTAGCAGGAAAGTAGAAGTTTTTACATATGCAGATTGGGCAGGTTCAATTACTGATAGGAGGTCTACATCTGGATATTGTACGTTTGTTTGGGGGAATTTAGTCACTTGGAGAAGCAAGAAGCAGTCAGTAGTTTCAAGAAGTAGTGCTGAGGCAGAATTTCGAGCAATGGCTCATGGGATATGTGAAGGTGTTTGGTTAAAAAGGGTACTGACAGAATTGAAAATGCCAATTGAAGGGGCTATGCGACTGTTTTGTGACAATCAATCAACAATTCGTATTGCCAAAAATCCTGTTCATCATGATAGGACAAAACATGTTGAGATTGACAGGCATTTTATCAAGGAGAAGATTGAAGAAGGGAGTTTTGATCTGTCTTACATGCCTACTGCATCACAAACTGCCGATATCCTAACTAAGCCATTAGCTAGAACAGTGTTTCATGAACTTTGTTCCAAGCTAGGAATGATTGACATCTATCATCCAGCTTGAGGGGGGTGTTGAATTATAGATTATTATTATTATTATTATTAATCTGTTATTATTATCTGTTTATTTAATAAAGAGATGAGAAGTCTATTATGACTAGAAGTCTATCATGACTATCTCATTCTCCCAAGTTAGGAGTCTTAGCTAGAGTTTGAAGTTTAGTCTAATTCCTATTATTAAGGTAGCATGTTACCTTAATCTATATATATATGTTTCACAGGTGTTTATGCGAAATAAGAGTTTTATTCTCTTTATTACAATCTTCATCTTAAATAGCCCATTGCATGATCAAAGGAAAAGAGCATAAGAATTCACCACGTACTCTTGCCAGTCGCCTCGACCTGTACCCTCTAAATATCTCAAATATGCTGCTAATGCATTCAATACAGAATTTGTCCCACCTCCCACAATATTTCTTTTTTGCGTGACAAAAACAGATTTATCAGCCCTCTTCTCTGGAGCATGTTCAATATCCAAGTTCCTTTTACTTCTTTTCCCAAACTTCGACAACTTCTCTAGCAATATTCTTTCAGCTGACATTATCTTGATCACTGTCCAATTCTCTTTTGATTTCCACGGATTCTTGTTCATAAACTCCTTCAACTCGTCAAAAGTGGGCAGAGCACCTGATTCATAGTTCAATCATCATTCCACCTAGCGTTAATAAAAAAATGCATATTAAAAGCTCTTCACATACTAAAATCAGGAAGGTTAAATTTTTGACATGAAACTAGTAGGCAACATACAAGTACAAGGTTAATTTTCATCAAACTAGAAACTCACCCCAATCAACTTCTATTCTTGCACGAGCTAATGTTGGTGACACAATAGGTGAAGTTGGTGGTAGTTGAAGTTTCATGAAGTCATTGTATGATGCAGGCAGGTCATTCAAATTCTATGTGACATGAATACACATGATCAGTTACACATCCAAGGAATTAATAACATGAAGTTACACGTCAATCACTCATCCAAGGGAAAAATAACCACCTTAATATCATAAAATGGAGTACGCCACTGAAAAAGCTTCAGCTTCCCATCTATAGAAGGCACCGTTGCCAAGGTTTCGTCCACAATGCCCATCATCTTGCAAAGGTGGTACTCAACCTCCTCTTCAGCAAATATACCGGTAGCACTCACCTGTTGCAATCCTTCATGATAAATTTTAACTACATGAGTGGATGAGAGCTTCAAATTGCCCTCCAAAATATCATTTAATTAAGCAAATATAGGCATATAACAACCTCTTCTACAAGCTCCCGTATGACATTTTCTACTCTCCCAAACCTGATCATCAGATCAGACCCCTGTTCCTTCAACGACTTTCTCAAGTCTTCCAAGGCAAAAAGAACCAGCTCTAACATTTCATCAGAATATCCTGCACACATTGCATACATCAGCACAGGTAAAAAACTCGCCAATAACTCGCACATTTTGTCCACACTATATCAGGCATTCACGGATTTTCAGTTTCATCTATTAACAGCTATAATTTATCTTGGACAATTCAGGCCCAATCTAGCCACCCTAGAGTAGAACACTTCATTTGTCCAATTGTTTTTCAACTACTCAGGTATTTAACATTCAGATTCTTGAAGAGAGTAGCAAATGCCTTACATTGTACAATTGGGAACTTAGACTGTATTTGATGCTTGAAATTATAGAATTTTGAAGTCAACCCAGATTCCATAAATTTCAAGAATCGTAGAATATGTTCAAACTTTCACATAGTAAAATTCCAAACAAGATAATATTAATATATATATTCCACTCACGTGAAAGAATCCGATGATCAAAGACATAAAGAGGAACAACGGACTGATACTTGGAAGCGGCAACAAGACCAAGGTGATCATCCACGCGAAGATCTTGTTTGAACCATAAAATCGCCGACCCACTTCTGGCAGCAGCTGGAGAGACACAACAAATGCACTTCTTTCTTCTTCTTCTTCGGAAAGCCTGAAGATTTGGCATGAAAGGGAGAGAAAGAGAGCCCAGAAAATTGACAACAGCCATGAAAAAGAGGTGGGGTTGATCAATAAAACTGAACTATATTCCATGAAGAAGCAAACAAAGAGAGGGGTTTCTGGGTTATGTAGAGCTGAAACTACATATGGCAATGCATGAAGGAACATAAATAATAATAATACAAAGTTGTGGAGGAGAAAATTTGTAGTATTTTCTTGTCTTTGTTGAGGAGGGAAATGCACCACGACAGTGCCGGGAACTCTCGAGTCTCGGGGCCTGCTTAGCGCCTCTCTCCCTCAGTTTTTTTATTTCTTTTTATTTTTTGGGCGATTATCACTTTGGTCCCTAACTTTTGGGGAATTATCAATTTTTAAAAATAGTTTTGTTTATTGGTATCCTTGGGTCTTAACTTTTTGGAAATATATCATTTTGGTCCCTTTGACTAATTTTCTAACGGTCAAACCTCACAGAATTGGAAAAAAGACTGATTTGCCCTTGAATTTATTTAAATGAGTCAAAATTACAATTTTAACCTCAAATATTTAAAAAGATTATTAATATTTAGAAGGGTAATATGATCATTTCATATTAATATTTTAAAAAATAAAATTTAAAATTTTTTAAATGGATCTCCATCGTCCATCAATTTTGATGGACAGTGGAGATTATATTAGAATTTTTTTAAAAAAAAATAGAAAATGAAAATTAAATTTTTTTTTCTGTTCAACAAAAAAGAAAAAATTTAAACTGTTCTTGGATCCAATTTGGATCCCACAAAAAAAAAATGAAAGTGTTCTTGGTGGAGATCCAAACTGGATAAACTTATCCAGTTTGGATCTCCACCAACATCAAAATAAATAAATAAATTAATAAAGAATTCAGCTGGGTTCTTCGTTTTTTGGTTCTAAAATTTTTTTTTTCATGGTGGAGATCCAATCTCCACCATTACGAATTTCAATTTTTTTTTCCTTTTTGTTCTTGGTCCAAGAACAGTTTTAATTTTTTTTCTTTCTAAAAAATAGAACGAAAATTTTACAAAAACCTTTTTATTTTTTAAAAACTATTCCAATATAATGTTTACCGTCCATAGATATCCAACTAAATTTTTAAGTTTTTTAATTTATTTTATTTTAAATTTTTAACTAGGGGTAGTTATGTCATTCCACCAAAATTTTTATTGTTGATCCATTGATAGATTTAAAGACAAAAATACCCCTGGAATCATTAAGTTTGACTAACGGTTGACTCATAGAAGGATCAAATTGATATATTTTAAGAAAGTTAGGGTCCAAGAATACCAATAAACGAAACTGCTTCAAAAATTAATAATTTTCCAAAAGTTAGGGACCAAATTGATAATCGCTCTATTTTTTTTATTTTTATTTTCTCATATTTTTATTAGGGGCAAATTGCAATAGAAACCCTAACGTTTGGTCATATTACAATAAAATTATACTTTTCCTTAAACTACAACCAAGTGCCTTGATAATTATTAATTTGGTCCCTAATGTATTTAAAAATATTACTTTTTCATCTATTTTTACTTTTTTAACTCACATAGTCCCTACCTTTTCCAAAATATATCAATTTAATCCCTATGACCAAAATTTGGACGGTCAAACCAACATAAAGTATAAATTGACCATATTACCCTATTTTATTAAATTAGCAAAACGATTTTACCCTTCAACTTTTCACATTTTAACTATTTTACATATTTGGATAGTCTAATAAAAAATTGATATATGTTATAAAAACTCAAATTATTTTTAAGGAGAGTTTACTGTAAGGAGTGCTTATAGACTAGCTTTCACTTTGGGTAATCACCTTGTTGCCTCCTCGTCAAAGGGTAATTTATTTTGGTGGAAGCGTCTCTAGTTGTCGAATATCCCTAGCAAAATTAAGATATTTACTAGGAAAGCTTGTAAAGATATTCTATCTTGCAAGGCTTTTTTATGGCGTAGGGGTATTGTTCCCTCTTTAGTTTGTGGTCTATGTGGTAGTGGCTCAGATTCAATTGACCATGTTGTTTGGGGTTGTAAAATGTTTGCTGCAGGTTGGTCCTTTTGGCCTTTATTTGTAGCTCTTACACAGCTAAATGTTGTTTCTTTTTTGGACAGAATCTTATGAATTTACTCTGTCAAAGGCAGTGAATTTGTAACCCATTTTCTGGTAGCAGCTTGGTAGTATTGGTATGATAGAAACAGCTGCCTTATGGGGGGAAAACGCCTCAAAGCAGGTGATGTCTAGTATGCTGCTGAACATTATCTTGCTAATTTTAATTCTTTGTCCAGTTTTGATGCAGCTGCTAGTCCAAGTCAAGTGCGAGACCATGTGAGGATGTTGTCATGGCTTCCTCCACCTGCAGGTTTTTACAAAATGAATGTGGATGCTTCGGTTTTCAAGGGTGGATCACAGCTGGGGGCTGGTTCGATTGTGCGAAATTCGTTTGACAAACTGGTTGTAACTGCTGCCTCTGTTTTCTTAGGTGGATTTGAAGTTGATGTGGCAAAAGCATTGGCTGTTCGGAATGGTTTGAGGCTAGCAACTTCTTGAGGTTTGGTTCCTCTGAAAAAATGGTAAGATGATTAATTTATATTTTATGTCAGGTTTGACCGTTAAAATTTTGGTCATAGAGACTACATCAATATATTTTGAAAAAGGTAGGGACCATGTGAGTTAAAAAAGTAAATATATCTCAAAACGTGATATTTTTAAATACAATAGGGACCCAAATGATAATTATTCGAAATACTTGGTTATAGTTTAAGAAAAAGTGCGATTTCATTGCAATATGAGTTTGTCAAGGTATTCCATTACAATTTGTCTTTTTATTAGACTATTTATATAAAAAAAAATGGAAATTATCAAAAATAACCTCTTAACTTTTCTAAAAATTGTTTTTAACTACATCTTTCAAAATAATGTCTTAAAAATTTATTTTCAGTTCTTAACTAGAAAATTACAAAAGAACCCCTACAAAATTACAAAATCCACCCAAAATTAATTGTATGTAAAATTACATAAAAACCTAAAATTGTACAATTGCAAAAAAAGCTTCAAAACAGCCTAGAGTTAAGTTCATTTTATTCTCTACATTTCCATTCTCTTATCTTCATTCTCTTCATTCTTTTCTTTTGAATTTTCAACATAATATACTGAAACTAAGTATTTATTTCGTATGTTAGTATGCATAAATCGAATCTAGTGTTGAAGTTTGGTTGTTGGGAGCACTGGAAATATATTTTTAGGGTGGTTTAGGGTGTGTTTTGGTTTCAAAATCAACAACTAATTCAAAGGTATGTTTTTTTGTTTAAAAATACATGCATTTACTTTGTAATGCATCATATGTTATGGATATTTGTTGTATTGATCTCTTTGTTTGAGTGTATATGGTTCGATTGATTCCCGAATTTTTTTAATTTCCAGAATGTTTCACACTAAATTTTTGACGTGAAACATGCTGAAATTTGACCTGAAACACACTGAAATTTAATGTGAAACTCATTGATATTTAACGTGAAAAATGCTAAATTTTGACGTGAAGTACGATAAAATTTAACGTGAAACACGTTCACATTTAACGTGAAACTAACTAAAATTTAACGTGAATCATGCTAAATTTTTACGTGAAATCTTATGAATTCTTAGGAGTTTTCTATTTTTTCAAAAAATGGCTATACACAGGCTGATAATTAACTACAACGGGTAGTGAGATGGGTTGAAGTATGTTGGTGGCGAGCCGTTTGCTTAGGTGGTTACAATGATTTGACATATGCACAGTTGTTAGATTTGATAAATGGGTTGATTGGGGTTGATAAAAGTAGACATGACCTAGTTGTCAGTTCACTCATCTCCAATGATATGAATGAAAGAAGAAAATACCACCTCCGACGCAACGAGGATGTTTATTTTTAGCTGGGTTATGACCGATCTGTTCATGAGATATATGTCGGTATCATGGAAAAGGTAGACAATAATGTTAGATATTCTCCGCAAATACATGCACCAATACCACGGGGATCCACTAAAATTCCATAAGTGTTATGTCCTCTTCCTTTTGCAACATATTTTGCATGTGCTAGCACTAGTATGAGAGTTTCATAATCAATTCCTAATAATAATTTCACATCTACTCTGGATGTCCCTTTATGGGAAGGTGATCACGGGATTCCACCGTTATTTAGATATGATTATGAACAGATATATGGTGTTACTCATTCAGATTCGTCAAATGATGATGGGATTCCTTTGCCTCTAGCCTCGTGTCATAATCCAGAGCATTTGTCATATGAGGATTGTCAAGGAATGGAACAAACATCTAGTCAACCAGCCGGGGGTGGTTCTGCTCCATATGGAGGAGATGCACATACACATTGGAAGTATGCTTCAACACATCCTCATTATTACCCAGTAGTTGATGCAGTTCCTACCAGATGGGTCGTTCCTAGGGCAGATCAGTATTCTATTAAACCCATTCATAGTGGAACTTGTAATTCCTCTCGGGGGCCTTTGTATAGTGGGAAGATTTTTCAAAAACTAAGGAACAGTTGAAGTCAGCTCTGGGTAAATATGCTATGAACGAGAAGTTCAATTATAGGATAAGACGATCGATGAAGAATAGTTTTGAGGCAAGGTGCAGGGACATTAACTGTAAGTTTGTCCTCTAGGCCATCCGTAAAGAGAATTGCTCGGTGTGGCATGTCAGGAAATTCAATACGGTCCATTCATGTTCATTGGATGCTTATGAATCACTTTTGATTTGTTAGTGCTGTAGTAATTAGGGAGATATTTGCACATAAACTTAATACGAATGGCCGTGTCATTCGACCTGTTGATATCATTTCTGAGATGAGAGAGCAACATGGTATACAACTAATGTACAGTAAGGCATGGTGGGCAAAAGAGCATGCTGAGAATAATCTTTACGGTAAACCTGAGGATTCATACAATGTACTAACATCATATTTTCATATGTTAAGATTGTTTAACCCAAGGACCGTGACAACGGTTCAGACAAATGAAAACAGTCAGTTCCTTTACTCATTCCTTGCACTTGGGCCATGCATACAACAGTTTCGGTCAGTCATACGACTAGTCACAACCATTAATGCTACCCATTTGAAGGGTTCATTTACCGGGGTGATTTATGTGGCTACGTGTAAGGACGAGGATGAAGTGTGCTACCCATTGGCCTTTAGTGTTGGGGATGGTGAATCAGAAGATGAGTGGACTTGGTTTCTAAGATACCTACGAGATGCGTTTGGTATTTTTTCTAACTTGGTAATAGTTTCTGATCAATACAAAAGTATTGCAAAGGCAATGAGCAGCGTATACCCGAGTGTACCTCACGTGGTTTGTTTTTTCCATGTGAAGCAAACCTAAAGAATCATCGTAGGGGACGTAAAGATATTGTGGACCTTTACACCAAGGCCGCTTAATCATACCAAGTTCATTCGTGCAATGCAAGCTTAACTCAAATTCAAAATTCTCACCTATCCTCATTTAACATGTTGGTTGAGGTTGGGGTTGATAGGTGGGCACATGCATATATCCCAGGCCGGAGGTACCAAATGATGACAACAAACATTGCAAAAGCAGTAAAAAATTGTATGAAGAGAGCATGAAGGTTGCCTATCACCACATCTATGGAATTCTTGAGGGATATGCTTTAAAGGTGGTTCAATGATCGACGGGAGAGGGCGGCTGGAATTCCACGCTATCTTACAACTACGGCTTCTAATCACTGCAAGGTTAGGTACAAGGATTCATTAGCATTCCAGGTGTATCCTATTAATCTGACCAAATACTTAGTAAAAGGTGGTGAGCACGATGATTTGGTTAACATCGATGAGAAGACGTGTTCTTACCGACATTAGGACTTAGACCAACTCTCTTGCACAAATGCTATTGCAGTAGCAAGGTATTTTCACACTACGTTATCATTTTTAATTTAGTTAAATTGTAAATATGCTATTTGTATTTGTATTTGTTATCATTTTTGCGTTATCATTGTATTTGTTTTCATACTACTTTCATTTCATATTTATGTTTTGTTTTTAATAGGTTCTCGAAAATAGACTTCAATTCATTTTGCCACGAGTTCTATAACACATCATGGTTTAAGATTGCATATGCCTCATCCATAAATCTGATTTTCAATCCATCATCATGAAACGTACCTCTTGATATCAAAAGTTGGGTAATCCTACCATTAGAAGGTAGAAGGCAATCTGGGAGGCCTAGACAGTCCAAGATACCTTCGGCGGGTGAGACCCAACATACAAAGAAATGCTCCAAATGTGGTGAAGTAGGACACAATCGCGTGGGTTGTCCCAATCCACGTCGTATACCAACACTTACAAGCTTTACTACACCCATCAGTCAAGATGGCTTAGTTCGTAGGCAACGTATGTGTGGTGCTTGCAAGCAGTTGAGACATAATCGCTCGACATGTCCGTTTGTTGACCACTCTCGAACCGAGGATGACCCAACCACCACTAAGACGCCCCGAAGTTTTGATGCTTAAGGAAACTTCAACAATTTTATGTTTTTCATAAATTCAGTTTATATTTGTTGTTATTCATATATTATTGTTGACCTTATGTTATTAATATTCATTACTTATTTATGTGGTTAACGGAATTGATGTTATGTTTTATCTTTTATACTTTTTGTAATCTTAATTTATTATGTACATAGATCTTGGAAAATATTCTTTGAAAACACAAAAGATTTCACGCTAAAAAATTAAGTGAAATACGCTGAAAATTATCGTGAAACATGCTAGTAGCAGTGAATCACGTTGATAATGTCGTGAAACATGCTAGTAGTTGCCGTGAAACACGCTAGTAGCCGTGAATCATGCTTAAAATTGCCGTGAAACACACTGGTAATTACCGTGGAACACGCTAGTAGCTATGCTAAAAAATTACCGTGAAACAAGCATGAATCACACTGAAAATTGCCGTAAAACACGCTGGTAATTGCGTGAAACACGCTGATATTCGACAATTTACGTATAATTAAACAAGTGAATATAAAACCTAATAACACTAAATAAACCTGGTAAAAATTCTTGGCAGTATTAAAGTATAAAATAGATACTCATGTTGTGAATCAATATTGAATATATACACAATCCAAAATAATGTAATAAAAATACACATCAATTAACTAGTTCACTATGTATAAAAATATCTCTAGATATTTTCTCTCATATACGCATTTCATCCTTCTCTTTGAAGTCTCATTTGTGGTCTTTGTATCTCATTATATTCTCCATGAACTTAATAACAAATGCCTCGCAACTAACCCTGACAATGAGTTGAAAATTAAAAAATTAGTTAATAGTAGTACAAAATTAAACGATGAAATGTTAGATTAATCACTTGAAAAAATGTACATATCCAGGTGGCTGCTGGGGAAGTAATCAGTGATCGATAACAGATACATCAATACCATCAACCTATGGATCTATGTTCGTGTGATCAAAGAAACCCCAACATCATAGCATGGCTAGTAAGAACCTTGTGAGAGGTTCTACGTCTTTAATGCGCTACTCCGGATCATCTATGAATTTTGACACAAGGTTTCACTGGTTTCTTCCTGTAATACCATCTATAAATACGAGGCATTGCATCACCCATTTGTATCCCACATATACCTGTCAAAGGTGGGATAGCCTTTGTCGCCAAATCTGAAATTAAAAAATGAATTTACATGTCATTAAAAAAAAATGTGTACCATATACCAATGAAACCGAAAAAATAATTAAAAAAACTAACCATTAATGCCCATGGAAATCCGTAGATGTTGATACCCACATCCTGTTTGTTGGATGGCAGATTGTTTTGCTTCATGCCACCAACACGGTCACAAAGGACTTTCTCTAGCCAGTAGATAGTAATGCTGTAAACATAAGTCCCCTACGGGAAGTCCTCAAATGCTACCAAATCCTCAACCATGCCCCACAACCAACCAAAGACCAAGATTGCAGAAAGCGCTAAGTTCTAGGCTGTGGGTCGCCGCTTAAGCAAGGATTAAGCGATCTGCCGGAAGTCTGCTGACCAATCGGCCGGAAGCAGATCGGATAATATTTAAAGTAATTTTCAAGTTAAAAAAAATTCAAGTTCAAACAAAATCCAACCAAATCAATAAATTTCCAACCAAACTACCAAAATCAATTAAATTCTAAGTTCAAACGAAATTCAATCACATCCAAGTTTGAAATAAGGCAACAACACTAATAAAGTAGTAAACAAATAAGTTCATAAAGTACTGAAATAAATTTCTAGCTCTAAGTGGTAAGTTCATAAGTTTGTAAAGTAGTAAACAAATAAAATAATAAAGTTCATAAATTTCGAAGTGTCAAGGTCATCATGTTCTTCTCCATATCATTCCAACACTTGTTCTTCATCGGATGCGAACTCAAAATTATCTTCCTCCACCTATTCATCTTTGGATTCAAATTCTTCTCCAAGAGACCTTTATTAACTCTAACACTTCTTCGAGGTTGTGTCATTTTATCCACATCAGTTGCTTCATCAACCAATTGCCAAGTAAGCCCCGTACCCAGCTTTAGGGATGGTCGTGGGGGAGAACTAAAACCGGGGGGGGGGGGGGGGGGGGGGGGGGGTACCGATTCCGGTTCCGGTTCTGGAACCGGAGTGGAACTGTCAGTTTCGGTTTCGATTTCGATTCCTCCTCAGGTTCCTAGAACCGACGGTTCCAAGCTGGTTCTGGTTTCGGTTCTGCAACGGGCCAATTTTTTTTAAAAATAATTAAAAATAATTTGAAAATTAAAATAATGTGAAAAAAATAAAAAGTGGGTAACCCTAAATTACGATAAATTTGAAATAAAATTACGATAACATCATAAAAGTAAAATAAAATTTAAATAAATAAATAATTTGGGCTTGCACTTAATTTTACCTTAATTAAGCTGCCTACGTATCCTCTAGGAGGAATCAAAGCCCACATAGTTCTCTTATCTTTTATTTATCTGAGTGAGATCAATCATCACTCGTACCTTCAGTGGCCGTTATATCGTCATTGTCATCGGATGGTTCGCCCATTTCCTGTGTCCTGTATGAAGCTTTGGTCCAGTCGTCAACACAAACCTGGATCTGAATTGAGTCTGGACTTAGCAACGACCGTCTCTCATCGAGAATTCTTGTTCTAAATTGAGTTCTAAATTCTTGTTCCACTGCCACGGTCAAGACAGGGGTTCCAAAAATTTGTTTGGCAATGATAGCCAAAATTGCGAAGTTTGTCTGGTGATCCCTCCACCAGTGTTAAAGGTTGAAGTCATTGTCTACAAACTTGAATGTAGTGTTTAAATAAACATCAACCTCTGAAATATAGATTGATGAAGATGTACTCCGCGTTTTCTTAGTTTGTTTAGATAACAAACTTGACCCTAACTTCCTTAATGTGGAGTGAACACTAAATTGAGAATCTCTAATTTCTGGTTGCTGAACAATAATGTTCAGCGATGGACCGTATATAGAACAGTATTCATTATATGGTTCATAAAATAAACTCCTAACATTATTAAACAAAGGAACAATTTATATATCATTTAGACCTAAACATTAATAATAAACAATATAATATTCAAATAAATTATCTAATTTACAACTAGGGTCAAAACATAAAGCAATTACATAAATCATAGGAATCTCCCTATAATAATCTAACCATTTTAATTTCATTGCTGTAACACATTCAGTTAAAGATGGCTCTTGTGCACAGTCATTAAGTGCACCAATAATATTTAAGGTTTCTATAAAAAATAAATGTGTGGTAGGATAATATATACCAGATAAATTATTAGTTGCATCATTAAAATTTTTTAATAATTCACAAATTTTTGTACAAATATCCCAATGCTGAGGATACAAATTAATACTACTAATATTATATTGCATAAAACGAACTAATAATTCTCTATATTCATAACTTTCATAAAGCAATTTATACGTGGAGTTCCAACGAGTTGGAACATCACGAGGAAATCTAATTGGATGTTTTCCATGAGATTTGCAAAACCTAGCCCATTGTTTTATGGTATTAGGATGTTTCCACAAATAATAGAGAGCATCCCTAATTGGTCTAATAAAATGTTGAAGTGTTTGCAAATCATTTTGTACACATAAATTTAAAACATAGCAAACACATCTTTGATGAAAAAATCTGCCACTAAAATTGGGGTTACACAATTCTAATAATTGTGGAACGACGGCAGTATTGTTTGCAGTAATATCAAAACCGATTGCAAAAATTTTGTTTTCAATCGAATATTATTCAAAAATTATTTTCGTCATTTTATATATATTGTCTGCAATATGGGATTCATCAAAAACTCTAAATGCAAGAATTCGTTTTTACAAATCCTATCTTCATCAATATAATGACATGTGAATCATAAATATGAATGTTTTTACCAATGATCACTCCAGATATCGGTAAAAATGGACACACGACATACATAATTATTAAAATATCTAACTAAAGCTTTTTTTTTTTTATCTTTTTTATAAATTTCACACATTATACGTTTAAGAGTATTCCTATGTACCCTACATGCAGCGAGATTTAAGGTATTATGACAGTATTTTAAAAAACTGGTTTTTTCACCAATACTAAATGGTAAATGTTCTACAGCTACTATTTCTGCTAATTCTTCCCTATTACATTGATCACTATGTTTAAATAATTGATGGTTAGGAGATGTGTACCTGGTAATTTGTTGTTGTCCACGTGCTCGGAATGCTTTGACTAGATGACTGTTGTTGACATGTTTCCAGTACGTGTCGTATCCTCCGGATTTGTTCCACTTAAACTCTTTGGAACAATAGTTGCAAGTCACCACCATTTTTTCCGGCTCCTTTTCCACCTTCTTTATATGAACTTTAAAAAGTTCAGATTTGTACTTCCCCAAATCAAAACCACCCAAATCCGACATATTTTTGGATTGGCTGGTTATATGGTAAGGGTTTCGGAGGCCTTGAGGAGTGAAACAGGGTTGAGAAATATTAGGAGAAGTTTCATTACCGAATATTTCCTCCTCGAATGATTGCTGCTGCAGGTAATCGTGAAAATTTGCTTCATTGAATTCTATATCACGCGACTCTTCTTGAACCGGCATAGGCTCCTTTCCTCGACCGGAAACGGATCTTCTAGAAGTATGAGAACTTGCCATTGCAATTTTATAATTTAAAAATAAAAATATAGAATTAAATAAATAATTGAAAATAAGACAATTGAGAACTTGAGAGAATTGTTGAGAGAAAGAGAGAGATTGAGATAATAGGATTGGTGTGAGAAAAATGAAGGGGGGGGGGGGGGGGGGGGGGGGGTGGGTGGGGGTTTATAGTTTTAGGGAAAGATGCCAAATTATAAATAGGAGAAAAGGAAGGGGTCTTGTTGTAATTTTATAGCAAGCCCCCCACTACCCGTTGGGTGACCGTTTGGCCCAACAGCTAATAGCCGTTAGGCCAAACGGTTACTTTTTAATATATATATTTTTTAAAATAACAGAATCGGAACCGAACTAGAAACGGCAGAACCGCCGGTTCTTATTCCCACCGGTTCTTGAACCGGCGATTCCAATTATATTTTTTGTGGAACCTGAACCGGGACCGTATGGTCCCGATTCGGTCCACAGTTCTGAACCGAACCGGAACAGGGACCTCCAGTCCCGATTCAAAATTGGCGGTTCAGT